>JAFEMH010000370.1:747500-809991 GCA_022495995.1 Adenophora triphylla var. japonica
ATATACATATAATATGTATATTTAAATATATATACTCCCTCCCCATCCCATAATAACAATGGTTACTAAAATTGAATACTCGGGAATTAAGGAAAAATTTAAGTGTTGTATGAAAAATAAAGTTAAAGTAGGGAGATTTTTTATTTGAGTGTGACAAGTGGTCCCATTGACATATTGGGTAAGTAACATTTGTTATGGGACGCCCAAATGGAAATTTGTAACATTTGTTGTGGGACGGAGGGAGTATATATATATATAGTGTATACAAGTGTACATATATTTACATGTGTATATGCATATAAAAAATGTATAGAAAAACCATCAGGACTTGACCTGATGGCCAGAGCACTGGGACACCAACACGGAGGTCCTGGGTTCGATTCCTCCCAGTGGTTAGAGTGGATGATTATCCCTCCCTAGTTAATATTAGGCGCCTCTGGGGGATTTTAAGGGAATTTCAGAGAATTGAGGGACTTGTTAGTAAAAAATTGACTTACACAAAAAAGGGGCTTGACTCGAGATGGGCTAGCCTCAAAAAAAAAAAAAAATGTATAGAAAATACTTTAGGAAATTGTGCATCACAGTTTTACGTGGTTGTACTAAAGATTATTTGTGCCAAGAATGTGTGTTTAAGTATATTTTGGTTGATTTCATTTCGGAAGTCAATCAAGTTTATTGAATTCATTTTCCGAAATTTATTTTCACAAAGTTTACCAAAAACCGAAAAATATTTTCCAAAGTATTTCTCAAGATTTACCAAACAAATGAAATCAAATTCATTTCAATTTCCAGAAAATATTTCCCGAGAGTCATTTTACGGAAGTTATTTTTCGTGAAACAAATGGAGCCTAAATGATGTCATTTCATCATTTACATGTCATGCAAAAATGATGTCTTCATCAACCACAAGGCACACCCATACTTGAGTACAGGCTTACAAACTTTGGCCTCTGAAATTAGGATTAAATACAGACTCTTGATAAAGGGTCTATGAGTCATTTTCGCACTTTCTATCCACAAATACTAACATCCTTTACTCTTCTACTCCATGAAAATAAAGTCGATTGATTGTAGCTGCCTTGCAAATTTTAGGAATTGCCAGCATACTATCACATTGTAAGAAACAATAAAAGGCATACATCTGTAACTGCAGTAAAATGATAAGCGCAGAAAGGACAGGAGACAAGGATAGGGGATCACTACCTTGGGTTGGTTTGGAATATAAATTAGGCTCGCGTTTATGCTTATGCTGATGAGCTTCCTCCAAAATGTTCAATCTCTGCAACTCGTGGTACAACTCCTGCAGCTCAAAGGATTTCAAAGTTATCCCTCTGATATCAAGCAACCGTAGGCACAACTAAGTAATTTTCATAAGTTGATAAACCCAATAATTACTTACAAACCATGCATCATTTCATCCTAATTTATACAACCCAATCATCCCAATAAGCATAATTACACGAACATGCATGTCCATTGTGCTCACTCTGCCGATCAGAGCACTTGTTTCATAATGACAAGCTTGCACTAGTAGGGGCTTGCACACAGAGACGCGTGCTTCTTTCCTTCACTAGTCCCTATCAGATAACTTCAACTGATCCATTCTTGATAGCAATTATAACTTTGAAGAGATTACACACAAAAACCTAATTAAACTGTTCCCGACAGATATACTACTGCTATTGAAACATAAAACTTACATCAAGATGCATTAAAATACATGGGGCATATCCAAGTCATGTGGATTATCTCCTTAGTTAGAAAAATATATTGAGTAGCAAAGATACAGTAGAATCCGAGGTGTACATAAATTTGATAAAGGCCTCCTTTATACTCCCTCCGTCCCAAAATGAATGTCCATTTTGGCAAAAAAAAAAAAAGTCCAAAATGAATGACCTTTTTTTTCTTGCTGAAGTTACTTAAAAGCTTCTTGGCAATCATAATGTTTCAGTTTTACTCTTGTACTGAAATGTTATATGGTGAGATCATTGAGGACATGTACACATGTATGCTACAAAAAATGCTTAAATGTCAACTTCCTTAAAAAACTCAAAATGGACATTCATTTTGGGACGGATGGAGTAATTTAATTAGAAGAGACAGAAGTAGCCTTTATCAAATAGTAAAAGGGCCCTTACAATTTTAAAATTCACAAGCTCTCACATCACATGTAATCAAAGGATGAGACTTACTGCTGTATACTGTACCAAGGTCATCAATTGCTCCATCACAGATTCTGCATCTTCCTTTGATAGTTTCGGTGGGGAAAGTCCTCTGCTTTGTCTGTAAAACAAAATATTTAATTATCATGTAAAACATAATAAACAGGTACAAATAAAGTAATATCTGTAAAAGAAAACGTTTTACATTACTTCTCAAAATAACGTTGCAGGTTGTGCCACTGAGGATCATTACATCGATTTCCAAAACGAACCACTTCTTTAGACAATATATTCAACTCAATCCTGTGCATGTGATCCAACATCCAATAAATTAGTCAACGGAATTTGTATTAATTCAGAAAGAAAGATGGATTTCAAGCAGGCTCATTACAGAAAGATACATAAGGTTTAACTTGTACCAACCTTTTGTCAGATGCAACTGTTCTTAATAGCTCATCCGCGTCTTTTGACACTAAATTTTGCACACCTTCTGAAACAAACACCTTTTCTTCTAGATACCGTATACTTCTTTGTGAAAGGGACCGCATTAGACTGCAACCCTTCATAATCGTGTTGGCAACCTCAAATGCCAAAACTGAAAGTTCACTGCCTTTAGTTGTGGGCCTGGAGAGAAACCCACTGCCAGTGTTCAAATTCGTCATGCTACTTCCAAGCGTGTCCAGGACCTGCACTGCCTTTTCAATCCCAAACGTACCAGCTCTGCCTAAATGTGCGCTTACTACTGAAACCTGCAACAACGAGGCATTACATGACTCTTTGGAATTATGTGATTGTATTTATATCTGACTCAGCTATGAAGGACATTCCACTCCTCTGAGCCGATAAGAAACTTTTTCAAAGCACAATCCTTCAATATATCTTAATATCTGATTATGTGCCTTCATTACAAGAATATTGATGATCAGCCCATAACTACCAAAATAGTTTCTATAAATTTCTTGTACCTAAAGATTTCCACATCAGAAGTTTCTCAAAGATGCCTTAACTACCAGCGTCTAGGCAGTAAATGCCGAATTGGATATTTGTTGTTCTTGCTTGCAATTATTTAGTGGAAGGTTCCCTGGAAATGATATGTATCATTGAGACCAACCAGTAGAGGAACAATATTGCAATATAGGACAGTCCCAGGCCTGACAGAGATGTCTACGGATTGTGTATGGAAAAGTTAAGCGAAATAGGCCTATGACTCCAATCTTATAAGAACAGCAAATATGTGTTCATCTCTAAATAAAAGGTGGAAACTCCCAAATTACATCAAAAAGTACTGAAGCGTAGCCAAGGACTAAAAACAAGGCATCTCCTATAAAACTCCGCATACATAAAAGCTCTGAAGAAAAATGCAAAGTTGGCACAACACTTTCTTTTAGAAGGAGATCTCCCTAGCTCTACAAAAGGCACACCAACGATGTTGTGCTACTAAGGGACAGGTCTATTTGGTACCCATGCTGCCTTGTTGGGGTAAGCACTGGTACCGATCAGTAAAGGATCTCCTCATTGCACCTTTATCTGAAGTTGGGGCAATGTTGAAATGGCTCAAAGGTGAAGTTCACAAATAAGCAATTGAAATGAATGCTTTTGTTTTTCACGCAAATCTTATGGTCAAGGGGATTTTTTAAGTGTCTTCGAGCTGAAAAAGTGTAGGGTATCCTAGTATATGCTTGAAGATAAAACACTAAATATTTCCATGTGCCAGAGTCAGTGCAATGGACCTCACAGGTAAGCCAGTGGTGTCACATGCCAAGGTGAAGGAGAAAATAAAATAAAAAATAAGCAACACTTGAAATCCACAAATAACATCTCCATAAAGCCATATTCAATGATAATTAGACTAAAAATAGGTTAAATCTCAAGATGAGAAGCTCCAAAGTTTTGAAATGCACCTACCGTTGCTGCCGCAGCCTGCCTGGAACTCATTGATCGAGAATTTTGGGATAAACCCCCCTGGAAGCGAGGAATTCCGTCATAAAAATCATCCTCATTTCCACTATATCCACTCACGCCCACCTCAAGAATAGAACCAGGTTCCTTTGTTAGCTTTGTTTCTTGAGTGATCTTATCTGTGCTTTTCCGGGTTTGTGAAGGAGTCACCTTATTCTGCAACTTTGACTGCTCCAACTCATGTCGAGAGTTGTTCCCACCACCAGAACCATAACCATTGACACAAGTATTAACAAGTGATGGGTCCTTTCGAGCAGTCGAATTCTTGGAAGATTTTGCTCCCATTGCGTTAACCAAAACGCTCAGCCCACTGGTAACTTTGAAATTCAAAAGAAGAACTCACTGTTTATTCAAAGAAAGAAGGGTTCTTGATATGTGTTTGTGTGTGTAGACTACAAACACCACTAGAAAAAATTAACTCATGCCATGCCAGCAAGTAAAAAGATCACTAAGAGTTTAAATCCAGACAGTAAACATGTGTTAGTCACTTGTTCTCCATTTTCCTCCATTTCTCTTTTGCAATTTATAATTTTGTTTGATCTGATATTTGACTTATCAAGAAAACAACTTGACATCAAGTCTATGAAAAAGTGGAAAAGCATCAAAATAAATGATTGATTCAAACAGATAGATACATGTGTACAGACTACAAAGAATGATTCAAACAGATAGATACATGTGTACAGACTACAAAGAATGAAAATCCAACCCAGAAAGAGTACTCCAAAAGTCTGAAATTTTGATTAAAATAATTAAACTAGATGATAAAATTGGCACTACATACAAGTCATATTCGATTACCCATGATAAAAAAAGAAAATAAATATTGAGATAAAAGAAGAATCTTGCCTGGGTTTTGGTTTTATGGTTTTGAGCAGACGGGGTTAATGGAGAAAAATCGAAAGTCCAACTTCAACAACCGCCTAAACAATGACTAAAAACTCATTGGAGAGAGACAAGGTGATGGGGGTGGGGATTAAATGGTTCATCCATTTGGATTGGATTTGGAATTGGACCCACCCAATTCCAGAAGAAACACACACACACACACACAGAGTCTCTCTCTCTCTCTCTCTCTCTCTCTCAAGAATAAGTTTCATACTGTGTTCATTCATTCAACTACCTACTACTTCTACTACCTTTCTTTGTCTTGTCCCGCCTTGAACCGACGACCTTCGATTTTTGCAGTATACTGTTTCTTTTTTGACCCTTTCCTTGTTTCTTTTTTTCCACTTATCTCCCCTATCCTTTCAATTACTTACACCTTCACCCATGACCCGGAAGAAATAAACTAACGGCTCTTTTAACCCTACAAACTGACACTCTTCAAGGAATACACTGACACCGGTAAACACTTACGCAACACTCGTTGACATTACTATTAACATTCTTTTAACACATACTCCCTCCGTCCCGCTAATATTAGCACAAACACTGTTTGCGCGGGAATTAAGGAATATGATATTTTAATAAAATGTTGTGAGTGTAAAAGAATGAGTGGAGAGAGAATGAGTGGAGGGTGTAATAAATTATAATGGTGTTGTGAGTATTAAAATAATGTAGGAGAGAGAATGAGTGGGATTGGGTGAATATTTTATTAATATAAAGTTTCCTTTTTGGGAGTGTGCGGATATTAGCGGGACGCCCAAAAAGGAAAGTGTGCTAATATTAGCGGGACGGAGGGAGTATATTACCACTCTTTAACAAGTATTAAAAGTGCACATTACGTTAAAATGTGTCATTTATAATGTCTATAAATGTCGATTTGCATTTTATAACATTATCACTGTCGCTTTATAATATTAAGATTGATATTTACTAGAAATCCATTCATCCAAATTGTTTGAAAAAAGTGTAAAATCAACTCAACTCATTGTATAGATATATTAAAAAAAATATGTAACTTTTAATTGAATTTCTACTGAACTGAACGAGAAAATAGAAATACTCCCTCCGTCCCGTTTGAATTTGAAGGGGCAAATTTTTTGCCTTTTGCATGGGAATTAAGAAAAGTGATGTAGGAAAGAGAAAAAGTGTACAGTGAAATAAATGTTGTGAGTATAAAAAGTGATGTAAAAAAGAGAAAGTGAGATAGAGAATAGTTAGTGGATATTTATTGTGAGTATGATAAGTGGGTCCCACAAATAAAAAAGTAATAATTTTTTTTTCATTTTTTGATTGTGCCACTTCAAATCAAATGTAACACTTAAAAAGAAAATTTGTGCACCTTTAAATAGGACGGAAGGGAGCAGATGTTATCACCGAACAAATAAAATAGAATTGGTCTAAATTAAATTTAGGGGTAGTAGAGCCGAGCGTTGGTGTTAGTTAGGGTTAGTAGATTCAAAGTCCCATTACCACTTTCCCTTTCCACTCATGAAAACTCATATTCTCCATTTCCACTGAAACCCCAGCCCCAAATGACGGAGGACGCTGAGATGAAGGTCAAATTGGATCAAGACCTCCCTGCTGATGCCGCAGAGCTCAATTTGGAACAGCAACACCAACACCAACACCAACACCATAATGGTTGGATCTTCCCAGACGACCAGTTACTACTAATTTTATGCCTATTCCCCCTGAACCTGATGGTGATGCCAAATTGGAACAACACCCACTTACTAATCTTACGGGTAATCATGCTTCTGGTGTCAATCCCCACCATTCTTCTTCTGATGTTCACAAACCACCCGAGGTAGAGTTACAAGATGCTAAGAAATCAGCCGATGCTAATGGAAATGAGGAGGAGGAGGAAGAGGAATACTCTATCAAATCCAAACCCAGCAACACAAGGCTATGAAAACTAACCACTTTTCACATATGAGACAATAATGATGATGACTCAGAAGACACTCAATCTGCTCCCCCCAAAAGACCCTGCTTGCGCATTCGGAAACCAAAGTATGCCTACCAAGATACTGATGATGATATGATTGATGCCATTCTTATGGAAGATGAGACGAGCCAGAAGAAGGGATGCTCTAAGCGAACTCGGGGTGGTAGTGGAATCAAGGAGAAACAACGGAATGAGAATTCATATCCAAACCCAGGGGGTATTGGCCGCGGTAAAAAGAAGGATGAAAATGTAATTGTGTCTTCCCCCCCCCCCCCATCCCTCCCTGCTTTTATGAGTATTTTTATTTATTAGCTTCTGCATGTGGCTAGGATCTTCACTCGTGTTGTTTTGTTTGGTTACATCTTCTTATGCAAATCTCCTTTGCTGACAGGGCAATAAAATAGTGTCAAATAACTGCCATCAGTGCAAGAGGAATGATAAAGGTCGGGTTGTTCGTTGTATCAAATGTACCACCAAGCAGTATTGTGAACCTTGCATGAAAAGCTGGTCTTGCCTCTTTCTCAAGTCTTTTTTCATATCTGATGCTTTTCTGCCATTTTCTAACCAATTCATGATGTTCAATTTGGGTTCCTGTATGTGGCCTTTCCCTTTTGACTTTACACAACCATTGACTAAGCAATTGGTGGATACAAATGCTCCAAATGTGGGATCCAAAAAAAAAAAAGACACAAGTGATTCTAGCTTTCCTAGAAAGGAAAGTGGACATGATTTTTGAAACGTCCCAAAAAGGATTGTGGGACTATTATTTTGTAATAGAGTGAGAGTGAGTCGATTATGTGTCCATACTACATTGTTTTAATTTTCAATGTCATTTGAGCTGGTTAAAAGATTTATGGTGTTCTCATGCCTTTGCTGTTTGTATTGTCAATTACAAGTATTCTCTTACTCCCTCTGTCCCAAAATGAATGTCCGTCAAATTTGCTCTTGATCAGAGCAAATTCGAAAGTTTCTTGGACATTCATTTTGGGACGGAAGGAGTACATTTTTTTCTCTTTAGCCATTTTACTGTTTGTCCTGATATGTTGTAGGTACCCTAACAGGACAGAACAGGATTTTATCGAGGCTTGCCCTGTTTGTTGCTTTAATTGCAACTGCAAAGCATGCTTGCGCTTAGAAGTACCTAAGGCGGTCTGTTGCTTCGACTCTTGATTAAATTTATGAGGTTATATTAATTATGCATGAAAAATTTGATGTTTATGGGTTGTTGCTGCAGAGCAAGAAGGCAGCTGAATTTATGGTCAGTAAGGATGAAGGGGTTCAGCATTCTCAATATATCATACGGTGGATTCTCCCTTTAATGAAACAATTGGGCAAGGAACAAATAATTGAGAAAGAAATTGAAGCTAAGATCAAAGGTACTTCCTTCTTCTTTAGGTGAGTTTCAGCTCATTTTGAATGATTAGTTTGAGCTCCCTACAATTCGGCAAGCCAAACATTGTAGGGATGTATCTTCACTTGCTCGTTTCTTCTTGAAAATGCATTAAAACCATAGTTGTCTTTTTTTTTTTCCTCAAGAAATTAAACTATTTTTGGGACAACCCAAAAAGGAAAGAGAAGTTTATTTTTTATTTTTTTTTTTGGAGTAGAGAGAGTACTCCCTCCGTCTCATTTCAAATTGCAAAATTTTCCATTTTGGTGTCTCACTTAATATTGCAAAGTCTCAAAATGGAAAGTTCATAATATTTTCTTTTATCAATGAGACCCACTTGTCATACTCACACCAACTAACCCACTTACTATTCTCTACCCCACTAATAATCCCTACCCAACTATCCATACAACACCTTAATATTATATACTTCTCCTTAATTCCCGTGCTTTCCCAGAGCTTCTTCTGTTTCGCGTAGTCTCTGTTTTCTTGTCAGATACCGAGGAAGGGCCGAGGACCTTATTTCAAAAAGATCAGCCACCTGGAACAATATAGAAGAAGGGGGTCTATGCACCAATGTTTCATATCAAGAGTATATCAGACTGTAACTGTTTATATTTCTGTGGTTCTTTCATTGTTGTTAGGTTATATGCATAGTTTGTGGGATGTATATTTTCAGTAAGTTTCATGACCATTCTACTGCTGCTCCTATCCTTTCAGTAAGTTTCATGACCAATCTATCTCCTGCTACATTATCCTTTTCCGTTACAGCAACTTCATCCATCCGTGTATTGGTCTTGATAGAATCTGGCTGCAATATATGTATCTCCTTTTATTACTAAATATTGTTGAATTTATATATTACTGGCATTCCCAAGTTCTATTCTATGTTAAAGAGAAGTGGCTGCGTTGCGTGTGTACATGCACATGTACATACATGCGTTTGTGCATTCAATGAGTTCCAACTGATTTTGTATCAAACATACAACCAGACAAGAATTCTCGTGCCAACCTAGTCATTGTTTTGAAAGTGTATATCTGAAAACAACCTGCACATTCTGTCTCAGTTCATCTTCATCATTGCAGGATCTTCAATATCTGAAATTAAGCCAGTAAAGTCAGACTGCGATGCAAATGACGAACGTTTATATTGGTATATGTTTTCATTTGTTTTGTTTTTCTTGACTTGGCAAATATTTCTACAGTAAAGGAGAATATTTGTTTTTTTTATATACGCAGCGACAACTGCAAAACATCTATCGTAGACTTGCACAGAAGCTGTCCGAAGTGCTCTTATGACCTTTGCCTCACTTGTTGCCGGGAGTTGCGGAATGGCCAACTTCAGGGAGGCGAAGAAGAAGTGTTTATTAACTATATTGACCATGGACTGGATTACTTGCACGGTGAGGATCCTCAGACCAATCAATCAACAAGGAGCGAAAGGACCTGCCGAAAATTGGAATCACATGAAGATGGTAGAGTTCAGTATGGTCCGGATAATGTTACTGTTAAGACCACTGACATGGACCCTCAGGTTATTAAGTCAGCTTCTATATGGGCATGCCTGGAAGATGGTAGCATTCCCTGCCCTCCAATCAAAAGGGGTGGCTGTGGGCATTTGAGTTTGGAGTTGAAGTATGTTATGGGTGATGACTTTGTTGAGAAACTGTTGGCAAATGCTGTGGAATTATCTCAGAAATACAAACTTGAAGTGGATATTCCTGAATGTACGGTGCAGCAATGTTCATGCTTTGATGCAGCCAATCAAATTGGTATATGCAATAAGGTCCGCAAATCAGCAGCTCGAGAAGAATCGGATGACAACTATTTGTACTGCCCAACTGCTAAAGACATAGAACCTGGGGATTTGAAGCATTTTCAATGTCATTGGATCAAAGGCGAGCCTGTGATAGTCAGTGATGTACTTGAGACTACATTTGGTTTAAGCTGGGAACCAATGGTTATGTGGCGTGCCTTCCGTCAGATTACAAACACTAAGCGTTCCCAACTTTTGGATGTGAATGCCATTAATTGTTTGGATTGGTGTGAGGTTAGTTTGAGCATTTACTTCTCCTATCCTATGCATGGTGTTGGGTGCTGCATCTTTCTTGCAGAAATTTAATTTTATTTGGGATCTCTCCAGTATGTCACACTTTTCTTAAATTCAATCGTTTCTGAATACTCCCTCTGTCCCAAAATGAATGTCCAAAAAGTTTTCAAATTTGCTCTTGATCAAGAGCAAATTTGTTTTTTTTTGGACAACGGAGGGAGCAGTATTTTAAAAAAGAGTTATAACTCTTTGTTCAAGTATTTGTTGATGTGCTAGTTCAACTTATTAAGGTTTTACTACATATACCCAATTATGCCACTTCTAGGTCTTTGTTTATGATGCCATTTGACCCATAAGGTCATTAAAAACTTGGATCACACTTTTTAATTGTTATGTATTTTGACTAGCACATGTCCTGTAAAGGCTCATTGACGATGATGATTATTAAGGAGAAGCCCCTGACACGATGATCTTCTCTCTGTGTGTTATTATTATATTTTTTATTTTTTTTAATATTTGAAGTATTAGTTAACTCTATTGGTTATAGGATGAATGTTGGGCTACTAACAAAGAACATGTCGGCAAGGTGACTAGCTGTAATGCTAATGTCAAGATAATTTTGTGAGAAACTTAAAAAGGGAGGATTCATAACAGATAAATTCGTGACACAGTAAAAACACCCCTAATATACAAATCAATATCAACCAGATTAGAAGTAGGGGAAGGGGAACACCAAAACTAATGAGGACATCAGTGTTTTTTTTTTTTTTGATAGGGACATCAGTGTTATAGAATGGTGGGAAAGGATTCATAGCAGCAACCCCAAGTTACTGGGACTCAGGCTGAGTTGAGTAAACCCTGTGGCGAGAAGGGGTGATCTTGCATACAGCTTGTTTCCTAATTGATGGATTTGATTTTCCGGCTGGACACTACTAGCAAGTGCTATCGCTTTATAACTAAACACAATGATTTATTAATGAGCGCTTACCTCGTCACGGACACGAATATATTAGTTGCTTGCCCTTCAAAGATAATACACATCCCAAAGAGGGTTACCTTAATCTTGCTATCAAAGTGCTATAGCTTTATAACTAAATACGATGATTTATTAACGGAGACAGGTTATTCCCTCCCGGATTCACCGGTACATCTTTTATCATGCAATTTTATTGAAGATAAATTTAGAACCTACTGTTTTACATGCTTAATGCAGTAATCTGGATTTCTTCTTCTGCATGCAGGTGGATATTAATGTCCACAAATTTTTCCATGGGTATTTGGAAGGTATATATGATGCAAAAGACTGGCCTTCTGTTCTCAAGTTGAAAGACTGGCCACCATCTACTTTATTTCATGAGCGCTTACCTCGTCACGGACACGAATTTATTAGTTGCTTGCCCTTCAAACATTATACACATCCCGAAGAGGGTTACCTTAATCTTGCTATCAAATTGCCAAAGTCATCCTTGAAGCCTGACATGGGGCCAAAGACATACATTGCTTATGGATTTGCTGAGGAACTGGGACGTGGAGACTCTGTAACTAAACTTCACTGTGATATGTCCGATGCGGTATGCTTTTCTTAGATTTTTCCTTTTGCATGTGTTGCCTTTTTTTTTTTGATAAGTAAAATTTGTGCATTGAAAATACACCAAGGGGGCGAACACAAAAGAAGCAAAAGGCCTTGCAAGATTAAAAAAATGCTAAGAGCTGAAGAAACAAAAGAATGCAAACTAAATTTCCCAAAAAAAGTTACTTACCCAGCCCCATCTCCCCCAAAAATCCACATAAGGGATGAGCGCACGGGGTAAATACTCATCAACCGAAAAAAAACAAAGTGATAAGCGTAGAAAAAGAAAGCTTGTGGAGTAGGCAATGCGATTCCTTTGAAGCTTCTCTTATTCCTCTCCCGCCAACGAGACCACATAACACAATGGGTTATAGATCTCCAAAGTTTTTTTTTTGCCTCTGGGATGCGCCGTACCAAGCATCTAAACAACTCTTCACTGAATTGGGTATAGTCTACTAGACCCCAAATAAGGAGAGCACAATACTCCATAAACCCCTAGCCATAGTTGTTAAAGGCGAAAGGCGAGAGGCGGGCGAGAAAAAGTCGAAAGGCGAGGCGGTTGAAAGGCAGCCGAAAAGCGAGCAAAGCGAAAAAATAGAA
The DNA here is from genome assembly GCA_022495995.1 of Adenophora triphylla var. japonica. Taxonomy (NCBI): domain Eukaryota; kingdom Viridiplantae; phylum Streptophyta; class Magnoliopsida; order Asterales; family Campanulaceae; genus Adenophora; species Adenophora triphylla. Next base: position 760,068 of record JAFEMH010000370.1, read on the forward strand.
CAAACAAATAGTAAATTAATACATATGTAAGATATACTAAACAAAGCTTTAAACATGTTATGCTATGAACAAGAATTTTTCATTAAAAAGGGTCAAAATTTCACAGTAATAGCAGCTTAACGCAACTAAAACCTTAAAAAAGAGAATTCTAAGACAAAAAACACATTTAATGTTCAAATCAGTAAACAAGTAGTCGTTTAAAACCGTGAAAATAAATTTTAAACCATGCTAGAAAAGAGAATAATGCATAAAATTAAGGTAATATATGATTTCAAACGTATAATTTCATGCCTAGAAATTTAGTTTAACATTACGCATACACCTATTATGCCTTTTGACAAAGGCGGACGCCCCACACTTCTCGCCAAAATCAAGAAAGGTGTTGCCTAGTCCAAAAAGGCGCACAACAGCCCGCCATAAAATCAAAAGGCGGTCGACCCATAGAGGCCCCAAAATGGCGAGGCGGGCGAGGAAGGCATTAGCCTTTCACAACTATGCCCCTAGCTATATCACAATGCAACAATAGATAGTTTACTGTCTCGTCACTCTTCATACACAAACAACACGGATTTATGTAAGAGGAAGGGTGATTTTCCTGCCTAAGACCTTTTGAGTTTAGGTTTTTCGGTATGGTCGAGGTGCAACATTCTCTTTCGAGGGGGGAATTTTATTGTCTAATCTAATCGTTCTGAAGTAAATAAATGCTCATATGACAGCATAGATACCTGATGTTGGCCAAGTATCCTATTCTTTTGAACCATGATTTAATTATTAGCGAAACATTTTAATGTTCTTGCTGGGGTAAAAGTTACTCCATGTGTCCCGGAAAGATAGTCCTATTGTACATTTGTACCTTTTACATATTTTAAGGAAGTGCTTCACTTGCTTGTACATAGGTAAACTTGCACTTAACATTATTGCCTTTGTTTACGAAAAGGGACTATCTTTCCGGGACAAGCTAAAATGACAAATGGGACTATCATTCTTGGATGGAGGGAGTATTAATGTGGGGACCCCGACCCGGAACCTTAGCTCGTGCCTCGAGCGGGAGGGTCCCCTTACTAATAAAAACCACCTGAATTTTTAAAAACGTTAAACTTAACTTGAAAAGAAAACAAGCTTTAACATTTCCATTACAAAACTAATTTAAAACCTCTTCACTTGGAGGAAAGTTAGAAACAACTTTGAAAGCAGACAACCTGTTTTAGTTACAAAATATCACAAATGTAAAGTTGAACTAAAATTGTTTATATACAAACTCCAATAAGGAGCTACACCAAAATACAACCTCCCAACACTAGCATACACATACCCTGACAACCCAAAAGACACATCCAAACTCCTTTCCGTCCTCACTGGGCGGGACCTCCTGTCTCAGTGCGATCTATAACATGAAAGGGAGAAGGGTGAAAATAAATCTCAATACGCTATTATGAATGCAACAAGATGCCAAGTAAAATGCAACACATAACAAGGTTCAAATAACACATTGGTAAAGCGGTAAACACATTACGTTACCTTAGTTTACCTTTCCCGTGTGCACAATAAGTCGTACAACGTTGGGAGTAAAAATCCACTCATTTGTGAACTGCTTAGGCATATTCACATCTTATTTCACCCATTTTTCAGGGAACCATATAAGATACTAGCAATATGTAAGGCTTTTGGCTCAATACAGAAGCTATAACCCCGATCTGTGGCACGAAGGGGACGATACGGTATAATGTAATCCGATCACATTATAGAACAATTTCCATAATTGATCGTATTCCATTAAACCCCTAAACATCAGCTGATTGAAACACATTCAAGCACATAATAGTTACTTGAAAAGAAATCCACCAAAGGGATAATAAAATAACATGGTATTCATACTCATGTTTAAACCAATACAATAGTGCAACATACATTTCATACACTATTTGAATCACAAACTATGGATATGTAATCAAGTAAGGGCACAATGTATAACCAACAAGCCCTACATGTTCAATATACAACAATTAATAACCTCTATAAAGGTTCAAAATCAAATTACCAAGTTTGAATAACTTTGGTTAAGTTGCAAATCAAGCCTTTCAACCATATTCCGAACAATATTTAAACCCTTTCTCAAATCCATTTTGACCAAGTAAGACACTATTGGATAGCTAAAGTGTTGTACTTTAATTATAGTCAAAGAGGGTTCAATTATATACTAGGTAGATTAGTTTTCTAAGGCTTGAAAACTGGTTCAGAGGTGACAGGGCAGGGCACGACTCGTGCCACCTTGACATTCCCTCTGATACAGTCGTCCCCAAGGGCACGACTCTTCCACCTTCAAGGGACGACTCGTGCCCCTTTTACCAGAAATCAGAATAGAGCTGAAATACATCAGCAAGTTCAAACACAATTGCTATATACCCTTTTCCTCTGTTTATTAGACCACAAAACAAGTACCAAACTTCAACACCATTCATACCAAACCATTTCCATACTCATTCCAACTATTTTCTCACCTTCCAACCAAAGTAAAATGGATCTAAACCACATGCAATACTTCCATTAAAGTCATTTTAACATCCTACAACCATTATACCCTTATTCTTTCCACTTAAACCACCATACTACAATCAAACTTAGTTCAACCTTTTCCAAACAATTCCAACTCACATAAAATTTGTTCTAAATACCAAGAATCATTTTTATACAACAACATATCAACTTAAACAGTGAATGAACAATTATTTGAAAGAAATCATAATAACTTACCGGAATAATGCGAAAATAAAGAATTCTTTTTCCGGCTAGATGCGATCTCCTCAACTTCACGAACAATAATATGCGATCGGATCGAAAAACAAAAAGGAATTGAATTTGCTAGGAATTTTGGAAGGAAGAGGCTAGGGTTTGGCTTTTCTTTCTTTTAACAGAGGAAGAAGATGAGGTTTTAATCAAAATGATTTTCCATGGAGAAAATGAGGGATAACATTAAACTAAGTTACCCTTTAGCTCCTCAAGCAATAAAGCAACTAGGATTGGATTTCCTTAGGTTTCAATCTCTACACATAAGCACCAAAATACTTTCCAACTTAATATTTAAAATTTCAAATATTATCATTTCCCTACAACATTTCCTTAGAAAGTACAACTAACCATCTTAACTTTCAAACTTGATATCTAAGCACCTCAATAACTTCTACAACTTTTTATTTAATTTTCCACAAGTATCAATTCACTACACACTTTCCAATTGATTTCATTTAGACATTATATAATTAAAATTAATTCTTTAACATCCTAAAATCACATAAGTTGTCAAAACATAAAATGAGCACATAACTTAACCAAGTAGCATAAAGTGCATAAAATGAGATACTACAACCCCAACCTACGTGCTCAACATGTGCTAAAATGGTGCCTAAGATTAGGGTCGTGACACTCACTCCCCCTTAAAGAAAATTCGCCCCGAATTTTAAATGGACTTACTTGCACGCTCAAACAACTGAGGATATTTTTCTCTCATTTCCGACTCTAGCTCCCAAGTTGCTTCTTCAATCGAATGATTCTTCCATAAGATCTTCACTACCGGAATACTCTTCAAAGACATACATTGCTTATGGATTTGCTGAGGAGCTTATGGATTTGCTGAGGAACTGGGTCGTGGAGACTCTGTAACTAAACTTCACTAACTAAACTTCACTGTGATATGTCCGATGCGGTATGCTTTTCTTAGATTTTTCCTTTTGCATGTGTTGCCTTTTTTTTTTGATAAGTAAAATTTGTGCATTGAAAATACACCAAGGGGGCAAACACAAAAGAAGCAAAAGGCCAAGCAAATGGCCTTGCAAGATTAAAAAAAGGCTAAGAGCCGAAGAAACAAAAGAATGCAAACTAAACTTCCCAATAAAAGTTACTTACCCAACCCCATCTCCTCCAAAAATCCACATAAGGGATGAGCACACGGGGTAAATACTCATCAACCGAAAAAAACAAAGTGATAAGCATAAATAAAAAAAAGCTTGTGGAGTAGGCAATGCGATTCCTTTGAAGCTTCTCTTATTCCTCTCCCGCCAACGAGACCACATAACACAATGGGTTATAGATCTCCAAAGTTTTTTTTTTTGCCTCTGGGATGCGCCGTACCAAGCATGTAAACAACTTTTCACTGAATTGGGCATAGTCTACGAGACCCCAAATAAGGAGAGCACAATACTCCATAAACCCCTAGCCATAGTTGTTAAAGGCGAAAGGCGAGAGGCGGGCGAGAAAAGGCGAAAGGCGAGGAGGTTGAAAGGCGGCCGAAAAGCGAGCAAAGCGAAAAAATAGAACAAACAAATAGTAAATTAATGCATATGTAAGATATACTAAACAAAGCTTAAACATGTTATGTTATGAACAAGAATTTTTCATTAAAAAAGGGTCAAAATTTCACATGTAATAGCAGCTTAACGCAACTAAAACCTTAAAAAAGAGAATTCCAAGACAAAAAACACATTTCATGTTCAAATCTGTAAACAAGTAGTCGTTTAAAATCGTGAAAATAAATTTTAAATCATGCTAGAAAAGAGAATAACGCATAAAATTAAGGTAATATATGATTTCAAACGTATAATTTCATACCTAGAGATTTAGTTTAACATTACGCATACACATATTATGCCTTTTGACAAAGGCGGACGCCCCACACCTCTCGCCATAACCAAGAAAGGTGTTGCCTAGGCCAAAAAAGACGCACAACAGCCCGCCATAAAACCAAAAGGCGGTCGACCCATAGAGGCCCCAAAATGGCGAGGCGGGCGAGGAAGGCACTAGCCTTTCACAACTATGCCCCTGGCTATATCACAATGCAACAGTAGATAGTTTACTGTCTCGTCACTCTTCATACACAAACAACAAGGATTTATGTAAGAGGAAGGGTGATTTTCCTGCCTAAGACCTTTTGAGTTTAGGTTTTTCGGTATGGTCGAGGTGCAACATTCTCTTTCGAGGGGGGAATTTTATTGTCTAATCTAATCGATCTGAAGTAAATAAATGCTCATATGACAGCATAGATACCTGATGTTGGCCGAGTATCCTATTCTTTTGAACCGTGATTTAATTATTAGCGAATCATTTTAATGTTCTTGCTTGGGTAAAAGTTACTCCCCGTGTCCCGGAAAGATAGTCCTATTGTGCATTTGTACCTTTTACATATGGAAGTGCTTCACTTGCTTGTACATAGGTAAACTTGCACTAACATTATTGCCTTTGTTTACGAAAAGGGACTATCTTTCCGGGACAAGCTAAAATGACAAATGGGACTATCATTCTTGGATGGAGGGAGTATTAATGTATGGCTTAGCGGTGGCTATGCATTGGTTTGTAGTCCTTGAGCTATAATTAGTGTACTGGCAGGAAAACAGAAACCAGATCTTGCAAGTTTTGGTGGATGTTTATGCCTACCCCTCAGAACTACATGGAAGTTTTAAGTTTTGTGCTCTCTGCATTACTCACATATCTGACCATGCTGTTTTCCTTTTCATTCTTTTGCTAAACTTCTATTTTCCTTTTGTCTGCTGGAAATTCTGCTGCAGGTGAATGTTTTGATGCACACTAAACCCGTGGCTCTTAAACCTGAAAATCTTGGTAGTATTGAAATGTTGAAACAAAAGCACGCTGCCCAAGATCAGAGGGAAATCTTTAAGAAGCCAGTGAGTGAAGAGGTTGAGTATCAGCAAGATAATCGGCATACTAGTGATGGTACAGAAACTAAGGGTGCAAGACCCGAGGGTTTAACTGCACATCATCTGGAAGAGAGTAGCATCTCTGTGTTGCCCCACTTGTTGGTTCTGAACTTGAATAACGAAGTCAATGGCCAGAGAGAAGCTGATTCCGAGATAGATGGGGATGTGTTGTCTGCTAAAGTGAAGTTGGCGGAAATCTCAGATGGTGCTGGGAATATTAAAAAAGTGAAAGAACGCAACTGTCTTGAAACAAATGTAAAAGATCCTTTAGGTGCCTGTGGAACTGAAAGCATAAGCAATCCTGGAGTTATGGTTGAGACTGGTAATGATCTGAAGAATGAAGAATGTAATCAGGGAGAAGAGGTAAATAACGATGACGTGAAAGAGAATGACGTAAGAAAGAGAGGCCGGCCAAGAAAGATGAAGGGAGGAAAAACGAATGCTTTTGTGGGAAGTGAGCATGATAACCATGAGAGAAACCTGCCAAAAAAGAGAAGAGGAAATGTGAATGCTTCTAAGGGAGAGAAGCGTAATAAGAATGATAAGCAAACTTTACCTGAAGCTTATGAGAAAGGCGAAGAAACAAAAAGTTCTGATGGACACACAATCGGTACAGAAGGATTTGATTTAAAGGAGGGGGGTGCTTTGTGGGACATCTTCCGACGTCAAGATGTTCCCAAATTAGAAGCATATCTTAGGAAGCACTTCAGAGAATTTAGGCATATCTATTGCAATCCTATCAATCAGGTTACATATTATTTTCTTGTGTTAAAGCATTTACTCATCTCAAAGCTCAAGTGTCTTTGTGTTCGTGTTTGTTTGATGTTGGGTTGAGGGGTACTTTTTTGGATAGTCATGATTATGCTGTGTGCATTATTGTTATTTTTGTGTGAGTGGTTTGAATTCAATCTTTAGTCCAGATAACACTTTACATATTTTCCCTCCCTCCTCACCGAGAAGCTTAAACTGGTTGGTTGCTATGAAAGTCCATTTATTCCCTGTGTTACCAATACTAAATAAACTACTGTTAGATAAAAGCCATTAGTACACAAAGCAATGAATGTCTATGACCATCTGTTTATCTGATACGATTATATGCCTGATAAAGCCATTGCTTTTCTGTTTTTACGATGGTTTCAGGATGGTATGCTTGGAAGCATTGCACGTTATTCATCTTAATACACTGTTTATGCATCGCTGCATCACATTTTTATTTTTTTAATTTGTATGATTTTTTTGGATTTTGAATTTCAACTGTTCTATACAAATGTATGACGTGTAAGTGCTTGACGAGAAAACTTTAGCTGGATACTACTGGCTGGAAAAGTAGTGAACAAGGAATTCTTGGACGTGCATCTAATTCGCCTTCTTCTTTTCTTGTGTGTTGGTTCTTTATTTCTATAGATTTTGATAACACGTGATAGTTCCTTTTGTTGCCACCTAATGGTCTCTATATCGTGCAGGTTGTTCACCCTATCCATGATCAGACTTTCTACTTGACAATGGAGCATAAAAGAAAACTCAAAGAGGAGTTTGGTCAGTTTATACTTGTACAGTTGGGTAGGTTAACTGGAAAGTTGCCTTTTCTTGATGATGTTTTTTTTTTTTTTAAACAGGAATTGAACCATGGACTTTTGTCCAAAAACTAGGAGATGCAGTTTTTATACCTGCTGGTTGTCCTCATCAAGTTAGAAATTTGAAGGTAAATATGTTCTTGAAAGCTTTCCAGTATTTTTTTTCCATAAAGAGTTCAATTCATTTTCCTATGTGAAATACTGTATTAAAGAAATGTTTTAAACGGGAAGATAAGTTGTGTAATCAATCAGGATAGAAAGATATGGAGAGTTAACACAATGCCATTGGAGTGGCGGAAGAGTACTCTGATCCCTTTGTATAAGAATAAAGGTGATGTCCAAGATTGTGCCAACTATCGGGGGATCAAACTAATGAGCCATACTATGAAACTTTGGGAAAGAGTGATTGCACAAAGGCTGAGAAAAATTGTGGATATTTCGGATAACCAATTTGGGTTTATGACAGGAAGATCGACTATGGAGGCAATATATCTTATGAGACAAACCATGGAGAAATATCGGGATCAAAAGAAAGATTTGCATATGGTTTTCATTGATTTGGAGAAGGCATATGATAAAGTGCCAAGAGAGGTACTTTGGTGGGCATTAGCAAAGAAGGGTGTTTCAAAGAAATATATTGATATTATCAAGGACATGTATAATGGAGTTAGTACTTGCAGGCATGCACTAGCGTTGGAAAGACTCAAGAGTTCCCTATAAAGATCGAGCGCATCAAGGTTTCGCACTTAGCCCCTTTCTTTTTGCTTTGATAATGGACGAATTGACGAGGTCACCCAAGATGATATACCAAAGCTGTATGCGCTCGCAGATGATATCAGTGCCGATTGACGAGACAAGAGAGGGTGTTGAAAGTAAATTGGAGTCATGAGACACACTTTGGAATCTCGAGGTTTTCGATTAAGGTAAGCAAGACTCGAATATTTGGAGTGTAAGTTTAGTAGAGTCGAAGCAGTGGGAGGCAGGGGCGGTCACATTTTGATGGAAATATTATCCAAGCTTCGAGTTTTTTCGCTATCTTGGATCCATTATCCAAAAGGATGGAGAATTAGACGGAGATGTGGCTCATAGGATTAAAGCAGGGTCAAGTGAAGAGTGCTACAGGGTTTCTATGTGATCGCGCATGCCCAATAGATTAAAGGGAAAATTCTACCGCACGCAATTAGGCCTAAGATTGCCTTTACTAAGATCGAATGTCGGGCCGTGAAACAGTGTCACGTGCATAAGATGAATGTGGCGAGATGCGTATGCTTCAATGGATGTGCGGTCATACAAGAAAGGATCGGCCGGGAATGAGGTGATCAGAGGTAAAGTAGGAGTTGCGCTCTATCATTGAGGATAAAATGAGGGAAAATCGTCTACGGTGGTTTCGACATGTGAGAAGGAGACCGAGTGATGCACCCTGCTAGAGGCCTAAAAGGGAGAAATGATAAAATGGCGAGGGGTAGGGGAAGACCCAAACAAACTTGGATTAGAGTAATTGAAAATGATATGAATTTACTTGGAGTGGATGAAAGTATGGTGTTGAAGAGGCCGGAGTGGAGGGCAAAATCCATGTGGGGGTTGATTTTTTTATTTTTATTTTTATTTTTTATTTTATTTTATTTATTTATTTTATTTTTTTATTATTATTTTTTTTTTTATTATTTATTTATTTATTTATTTATTTATTTATTATTATTATTATTTTTTTATTTTTTTTTTAATTTAATTTTTTTTCACGATAACATATGAGGATTCATGTTAGCCGACCCCAAATTATTTTGGGACTAAGGCTTTGTTGTTGTTGTTGTTGTTGTTGTTGTTGTATCACCAAGACGGGGTGTTGTTGATACTGCCACCATTTTGACAAATCTCTCTAGTTACTTTCCTGCCTTGTACAACCTTCTTTTCTTCCCAAAAAAATAAACCTTTCCTGCCTTGTGACACTATGAAATCACACTCGTGAAACATCTAAAGCATCGGGGTACACATCATGAACAAACACTATAATCCAAACACTTCTGAACAGTGTATAGAGGAGATTTTATGTAATATGGAGTATACAGTTTGTAATTCATAGCAGGAGATGTGCTTAGGCAACAATCTCAAGGACGTACCCGCATTCTTAGTCTACTCTATTTCTTCTTGTTGCCATTACATGAAACTTATATCTGAAAACTACAAAGTTTTGCAATTGTAAACTGTTAATAATGGAACTCTCTTGAAGGGAAGAGTCGGACATGTTAGTTGTGTGCATACTTAGATGGATCCTGACAGCATGCTTTTAACGCAGCAGTATGAGACTGAAATGGATAGTATGTATTATCGATAAGAGCACACTGGCTTTGAATGTGTATTGACTTGATTTATCAACTTGGGGCATTGGAAGATGCTGCACTATACAGTTTACTGTAGAGTATGGCCTTCTTGCTGTAGTGGTTGACATGTTTGGTTTTTTAAACCGCATTGCATCTTAAGCACTCATTTTCTTATCTTAGTCCGAAATAATCTTTTCACACAATGCTTCTTAAATCATTACAATGTTTATTGTCTTATTAAGTTGCCTAAAATCCTACTTTTTCTGATTCATTTGTCTTTTTTATAGTCATGTATTAAGGTTGCCCTGGATTTTGTATCGCCTGAAAATGTTAGTGAGTGCATTCGCTTAACTGAGGAATTCCGCATCCTTCCCCAAAATCACAGAGCTAAGGAGGACAAATTAGAGGTATATAATCTGATTATATCCAATCCTGAAATCATATTTTATATGATTAAAGTTCAGAATAGCGTTTGACTGTTTTCTTCCTTTTGAATTCGACTTTGATCAGTATGGACTAGTCCCAAGATCGAGTCCTAGACAAGCAGACCTAATTTTAACAGCCGGAACAGTAACGTTGAAAATGACCCCGTCTTTAGTGAGATTATATGAGCAAATGTCTGAACCAAAATATGTTATTGTCCATAAATATTTCAACCCAGTGTTTTCAAGTACGAAAAACAACTAGACAAAGATCTCGTTTTTTCTAGTGCATTAGCAAGACTGTATAGTATCTTTCCCTCTGATCTTGTGGGCGTTTGCAGAATTTAGTTTAGACCAATTTTGGTCTGTTACATGCTTGACAAATTGAATGAAACAAGTCCATGCATAAGTTCATTATGTATGTCTAATGTGTTGATCTAAGACTCACAAGTTAAACATAGCAACTTGTTTCGGAAACACATGACTGTGTAGCAAATGACATGTTAGTTTCTCTCTCTCTCTCTCTCATGTACTGCTTTGATGATCAGTCACGTGGAACCACAATCTGTATTCACAAAACAAAGCTCAAGCTAGTGAAGATATTCATATTATTGCAACCTTTCTGAAATATATGGATCCTTTTGATCATTTCCACATTGGTTTTTGATTTCTTGTTGGCGGACTTGAGTCTCTTGATGATTTTTTCCCTAAGATTTGGGCTTCTACTTAAGTGGCAATATATTATTGATGATCAAGGTCTACTATGGAGAGAGTATTTAGGAATATGACCTTAATTAAATTAAAAATGCACGTTTATTTTGTACACTACTGATAGTTGGGTACGATTCAAGAAGATAAAAAGCAGAAAGATTTGAGGTCCAAACAGAGTTCTTCGTGAGGTAGGAAAATATTTTGGAGACAAAGGAGTGTTTTAGCTAGTAAAGCCATTTGGTTAAATCTTGATGTTCAAAGATAATGTCTGATAAGTGGGGAAGAGTTTATAATAGTACCAATATACACACATAAAGATGAAGTTCGATGTTCTACACATTTTATGGGCATTAAAATAATTGGTCATAAAATGAAACTTTGAGAGAGTAGTTGAATAAACCTATGAGTGAGACAACAATACAGAATCAAATTGGTTTTAATACCATGAATGTGTCTACAAGGGAAGATGTCAACATATCGAGAAGATTGATGAAAATTTACAGAGAGGGCTATGTGTTTGCTATTTGAAAAGAAAATGCTTACAAAGTTCTGGTCTAGGCTGGTTAATACTTCAGTATTTCTGTTTTCCATTTTTTTTTTTTTTTTTGAATTATGTTTAGAGCTTTGAGCTCTTCTCTTTCCTTTTATAAACTTAACATTAAGCTGATGATAAAATGTCTACTTTTCAGCACCATCTCAGTTGTATCTTCTTCTACCAAACCTACAAATGTAAATGGGTAGAAGATGGTCAGAGATTATTGCCACACCAATAATACCTTATCGAAGTGAAGGATAAATCTGCCAGACATGGCTTTTAAAAATGCAATTAGAAAATGGGACTATTGTCTAAACCCTGTTCATGAAAGCATCCGTTTTCTTAACTTGATCGTTTTTATTTCCCTGGGTTGTATAATTTGTGCCTCTCGTGATGCATGGTTCTTGAATTCCCAGGTGAAGAAAATGGGTCTTGATGCTTTGGAACAAGCTGTGCGTGTTTTGCAGGACCATTCTAAAAAAAGTAAGCTATGAAAGCCTGTGAATAAAATTTGTAAATTTGTACAGTATACAACTTTATACTTGTAATGTTTGCAACATTTTCAATTTAAAAGTGAAGGATAATATGTGATACTGCAGTATCTTTGTGAAACTTATATCAGTGCTGATTCTTTTGGATCATAGTTGTGGGTTCAAGAACTAACTATTCTTGTGCAAGTAATGAATTATACATTCCTTTTCACTGAAGCGGTTTCTTGGTGTACAATAGTGAAGTTGGTGAATTAAATGAATAATTTTATCTAACAGAATATTATTGTCGATTTACTTAATTTGACCTAAAGTAGTATTGAGTATGATGGTTTCTTTTGTGTCATAAAATTAAGAGAGAGGCATGGGGTTGCGATTATATAATGCATCTGGTATGGTCTGGTGTATGAAACAATGAATAACGTTGTTTCTAATTGTGACTAATGATTTATGTTTCCATGATTTTGCAGGTGAACGAAGCTGAGTAAACGAAGAAGCCGAAATGGAATCATCTTTTCTTTTCTTTTCTTTTTGCATGCATTTGGTTATGGAAGCAAGGAGGATCTAACATAACATAGGAGTGAATATTTTGTTATGTAAATTGGGGCAGACTGAGCTGAGCCAATTTTAATGCAATATATGAGTATCCGGGTCAAGTCAAGTGTATCAGATACTATTAATGAGATTGGGAAATACTACAAAAAAGTGCTCCACTCTTTTCAAGTTTTACTCTTAGGTAAGCATGGTTAACAGGTACTGTATTTATCTACATGAGTTAACTGGAAAATACAAACACTCTTGTATACCCGTTTATCGGGAAAATATAGATATATGTCCCCGTAATTAGGTAAAGGATGCATATATATCCTTATACAAAGTAATTGCCATATTTGCCCCTGTACTCAAGATAAATGAGAGTATATTTGACCATCATTAACTTCCCGTCCAAAAATTAACGAAAATGCTGACTAAGAAACTTAGGTGGAATTTAGGGTGTGACACGTGGAAAAAATTGCACACATGGAACTTTTGATTAGGATTGCAAGGGCATATTTACATAAATCCCATAGTAAAAGGGCAAATCTGCATCTTAAACCTAATTACAAGCATTAATTCATATTTTCTTTTTACCTTTTCGTAACCACCACCGCCACATTCCACCAACACCATTATCACCACCAAATTATCACCATCGCCACTTCTTAATACTACTATCAACACCACCTTCAGCACTACATCCATCATCACCACTAACACCACCATCACTGCCACTGTCACTACCACCATCATCACCATTAACATCACCATCACCCCCACTATTACTCACCAGCACCATCACTTACACTATTTTTAGTTGGGATTTGATATTGGTGGTTATATTGATGTTGGTGGCAGTGGCGGTGGTTTTGATGTTGGTGGGGGTAACAACTGACATTGGTGGTGATAACAGTGGTGGAAGATGGTTGTTAGTGTTGAGTGGTGGTGATAGTATTAAGTGTTGGCGGCGGTGATGGTGATAACGTACAAGTGGAGGTTAATATGGTGTTGGTGGTAGTGATGAGGTGGCAGTGATGGTGGTGAAGTAGTGCATTTGTGGTTATGATGGTGGTGAATGATAGTGATATTATTGGTGATGGTGGTGGTAAGCGGGGGCGATGGTAAAATAATTTTATTACTTTTTAACGATCCGATGGAATAGTAGAAAATGTGAATTAGTTCAAGGGCAGAAATGAAAATGGATAATAGTAGTATAATTTTTCATAAACTTGTTATTTCCATCAATTTTCATTAATAAATTAATTAAACTATATTCTATGTAAATGTTGGAACCAATTTGCAAATGGATGTGATAATAGAATAGATTGAACCTTATAATTAAAATTAAAATTAAAATGATGTCCGTCTCAAAATGAATTAATATTTTTTTTATTTATTCGTTTTAAAAAAAAAATAGTCATTCATTACCTCTCTCTCCCAAAATGAATTACAAAAATTTTAATCATTCATTAAAAAAAGTAGTCATTCATTTTTTCCAACACTTCTCTATCTCTGTGTGTGTGTGTGTGTCTCTCTGATATGACTAGAAAACCCTCTTTTGCAGGTGTCTTCTTTGATAGAGAAATGCCTACGAAATTGACCGAATTATTATAGAGAAAGAGTTCAAGTACAAACTTAGTTTCGGTCACAAACTAATTTTCGTTCATTCCAAGTAAAAAACTGCCTCTCTCATGACTTCCTAACATTTTTATATACAACCTAACATAATTTAACAACTGCCCACTCACTAACAATAAAAAAATAAAACAAATAAAAAAAATACTAAAATAAAATTTAGAAAACAGAAAAATGACATTTTCGCCCCTTAAATGATCCCGGATGGCTAAAATCACGTCTAGTTATCGCAAAGCAATGATCCGATATCAAAAACACGTTTTTCATGTCCATGCGAAATTACGTGGCCGAGATCGGCACTTTTAAGACCAAATTACCCTGCATCATCCTTCCTTCCTGTGCGTCTTGTCCAATGATTTCCTCCAATCTTTAATTCTTTGATTTTTGACTTCCCTTACGATCCCGTATTCTACTAACTTCCCACCCTTTTACCCATTCCCTTCCCTTCCCTTTCCAACAACAACAACAACAACAACAACAAGCGAGGATCAATATGAATCCCTATCAAGATGAACACCATAATGGTTGGATCTTCCCGGACGACCCACTTACTACTAATTTTGCGCCTATTCCCCCTAAACCTGATGAAGGCACTCAATCTGCTCCCCCGCGCACTCGGAAACCAAGAGATGCCTATCATCAAAAGGATGCTGACGATATGATTGATGCCATTCTTAGGGAAGTTGGGAAGAGCCAGAAGGAGGGATGGTCTAAGCGAACTCGGGGTAGTAGTGGAAAGAGGAAAGAGAATCAGGGGAATGACAATGCATGTCCAAAGCCGAGGGGTGTTGGTTATGGTGGAAAGAAGAAGGATGACAATGTAATTTTCCCTTGTTTTTATCACTATTTTTTTTATCAGCTTTTGCATGTTGCTATCAACTTCAGTCCTTTCCTTGTGCTGTTTATTTCTTATATCCTCTTGTGCAAAACTCCTTTGCCAACAGGGCAATGAAATAGTGTCAAATGTGTGCCATCAGTGCGAGAGGAATGACAAAGGTTGCGTTGTTCGTTGCAGTAAATGTAAAAGACCAAGCGATATTGTGAACCCTGCATGATGAGATTGTATCTTTCTTACCTCTTTCTCAACTAAATGTTTGTATCTGATGTTTTTCTGCCATTTCCTAACCAATTCTTGATGTTCAATGTGGGTTCCTGTATGTGGCCTTTGTCATATACTCCCTCCGTCTCAAAATGTTTGTCCCATTTGACTTTTTTGTTGAACTTTGACCACAAATATATGAAAATTTAATTATGTTCATAAAATTCTAAAAATTTCGATTGATTCACCATTAATAATATTATCAACAACTTTTAGAATTTCATGAACATGATTAATCTCTCATAAATTTGTGGTCAAAGTTCAACAAAAAAGTCAAATGGGACAAACATTTTGGGACGGAGGAAGTAATATAAACTTTTACACCTATATTGTCAACTACGAGTATTATCTTACATTTCTTTTTTCGCTTGTATTATCTTACATTTCTTTTTTCGCTTTAGCCATTTTACTGTTTGTCCTGATACGTTATAGGTACCCTAACAGAACAGGATTTTATTGCTTTAATTGCAACTGCAAAGGATGCTTGCGCTAAAATTAGAAGTACCTAAGGCGGTCTGTTTCTAAGACTCTTGATTGTATTTATGAGGTTATTTTAATCATACATGAATACTTTGATGTTTATGGGTGGTTGTACTTGTTGCAGAGCAAGAAGAGAGCTGATGACCAATCCAAATGCTAGCCTGCTACAATATCCTTTGTATATCTCCTTCTATTATTAAAAAGAGGGATAATAAATATGCAGTTCAAAATAAAGACTCTGACATGTACATATACAAGTGGTCAGAGTTGATGAGAAATGAAAGAAATGCAGTTGACCAACCTGAATCAATGTACGAAACAGCAAGACAACTACATTCTTCACGCTCCTCTTATATCACACATACTCACCATTTCCTCCACCATCAAACGCTCAGCTCTATTTATTAGCCATTGCAGCATATACAGTTCCTCCAGATAAATATTTTAAATTTTCCACCTGAAGAAACAAAGCCTGCCCCAACAAAAAATAAGCAGCTCCTGCAATAAACATCATTCACAAAACAACTCCTCTTGCACTCAATTTACTTTTTTCGGATCACGGGCTGCTGCAAGATGGTCCTGCAATAACAAGGACAGAGTTTGATATTAGGCCCACCCACAAAATATTACATCTCTAAAATGATAGGAAGTAATGAGAGGAAATTCAAGTTTCTGAGGACATATGCTTCTCAATGAACACTTAGTTGACCCAAACATTCAGCTCATTAAACCTAGAAAACACCTATTATGTTTAGGCTACAGGTGCAAACGGATTGCGTGCAGACAGGCACGCATCACTCCGAGAAGACTGTTTGTACAAAAGAGAGAGAGAGAGAGAGAGAGAGAGAGAGAGAGAGTGAGTTCAAATCATTCTATAAGAAAAAGCAGTTAAGTGGTTCAAATCTTCCGCAGGCATGGGGGATAATTTGTGCGAAATTGAGTGACGGTTAGTTTTTTTTTAATGATGGGAAGTAGAAACATGTCTTTTCAAGTGTCACTAATACCTAAAGTTAAGTGTTTCACCTCCATACAGAACCCTAAGCATTGTCTCTAGGCATTTTACGAGCCTAATGGCACTGTCAGTACCACCGCATTACCGAAGAAATAGTTCACGTACAAAATGAGAATTATTAACAAGGATAGAAAGTGAAACTTACTGATATAAAATCAAATGCTCTTGTATCCTCTTTCTTCGGATTATTCATCAAAGGACTGGGAGTTTGGGTCGGAATGTTCGGGTTGAAAATATCTGGAATAGCTGAAGGATGCCCCCCTAATTGAGTTCCGGAAGCTTGAATTGCAGCGGTAGATTGGGAGGGCAGGTTCCCCATGTGTTGCAAGTTGGACATTGTTGCCAGGAATTGCTGCTGTGCAAAAAGACTCCCCATGGCACCATAGTTGATTGGTTGTGAGGGAAATGACATAGGATTGAGCACTAATCCAGGGGATAATGTATTATAAGCCATTGAATTTAAGGGAAACAGTGGATTTGCATTCATTCCACCTCCTTGAGAAGCATTCAAAACATTGTTTTGGACCTGAAAATTCGGACCCCCTGTAGAATCTGAGAATACGGATTCAGATATTCCCCCTGGAGAAGCTTTACTCTGCTGCTGTGATGAATTATTCTTATTTATGGACAAACCAGCCATTAAATCATTAACATTTCTT
Source organism: Adenophora triphylla var. japonica (assembly GCA_022495995.1). Classification (NCBI taxonomy): domain Eukaryota; kingdom Viridiplantae; phylum Streptophyta; class Magnoliopsida; order Asterales; family Campanulaceae; genus Adenophora; species Adenophora triphylla. The sequence continues at coordinate 777,243 of JAFEMH010000370.1, forward strand.
TTGGGATTTCCTTGGACTTCGGGAAGTTCAGAATTTGAACCAAAAATATCGAATAGTTCTTGTCCACTTTTAGATGCCATAAGGGCTTCACCAACTCCTGAATCCTCTACAGTGGACATCCCAGAGAAGATGGCTGCTAACTGTTCTTCGTTATTTGGTTCGGTGTGAAATGACACATCTGAAAAAGGATCATCGTTGTTCTTTGGCTCGCTGTTCCCCACAGCAGTGCTCAAACCATCATTAAATAAATCATCAATCAAGGATGTGGTTGAAGTGGACACAGTTGCAATGTGTTCATCACTGTTCGCTGCAGAAGACTCATCAATTCCATATGGATCATAGGTGTCTATCAAGTCTGGCATCTGGACAACCGTTTTCTCCATCTTTGCCTTCAATTCTGGCTGACCTGTTGCGCTAAGAAGGCCTAAAACCTGCAAATCAACATGTTATTGTAATAATATTTACCTGGTGTGCTCAAAAGAATCTGGATGCACTATGCATCAGCATATTATCTATAGAAATGATCAGTGGCATTACGTTACAGCAGAAACCGTACAAAGCATGAAACAACGATTCACCCTTAATGCTGATGCCGAATCACCCGTGAGAAAATGACCGAACTAAAAAAATATGTTCAAGGATAAAATTCAGAAAACTTAAGTGTTCCTGAAAGATACAAATTTCATTCCAAGTAAAAAACTGCCTCCTACCATCACCTTTCCACTACTTATATTACTCTAGGAAAACATGGAAATCCTAATTGCTAAAAACTGACTTCTAAAATTAACAGCTAAAAATTGAAGTAAAGAAATAAATAAAGAAAAAATAAAAAAAAAGACTAATAAGCAATTTGCATAACTCTGTTACATGTAACAGAGTTCTAACCCAATACTGCATCATCCTCCCCTTGATTCCCGGGATAACTTTCTTTTTGATTCTCAATTTGAAAGTATTAATTTCTTGAAAGTCTTGAGAGAGACTATCGAGCCGGAAGTCTTCTAAATCAATCACCTAAAGTCCTTTTTCCATCATCAGAAAAATAGCTATGGATATCTATTAGATAGTCTCCCAACTCCGCATAAAAGGTTTGATGGAAACTCTCGGCCAAAAAACTTTCTAACTGCTCTGGAGTTTTGTTGCAAGGTAAAAAGCTCAAACTTTTTATGTCCGACTCTTCCACCCAACAGCCGGTGCAAATTTGACATTCGTCATAGCCCAAAAGACTCGACCTCGAGTCTGCATCAACATCATTGTGACCATGGTACGGGGATAAATCAACAACATTGAAAGTAGCAGACACCATAGTCACTCGGTAGCTCAATCTTATACGCATTATCATTAATCCGTTCGAGAACACTAAAAGGCCCACCGCGCGCGGTTGCAACTTGCCAAAACGAGCAGCCGGAAAACGCTCCTTCCTCAAATGAACCCAAACTAAATCACCTTCTTGAAAAACAACTCTTTTGCGATGCTTGTCAACCCGCTGCTTGTATTTGGCATTCTGTTTGATTATACGCTGACGCACATGTTCATGGAGCTCTCTAATCTGCTTGACCTGTTCTTCTGCATCAGAACTGAAATGCCCGGAGATAGGCAATGGGACCAAGTCTAAAGGACTAATCGGGTTGCGCCCATAAACCACTTGGAAAGGACTCTTTCCTGTAGACCAATTCTGTGATTGATTGTACGCGAACTCTGCATGTGCTAACATCAAATCCCATTGTCGCGGACTATCACCAACCTAGCTGCGTAACAAATTCCCCAAACTCTGATTCACAACTTCAGTCTGTCAATATGTTTGTGGATGATATGAGCTACTGAACCGGAGCCTAGAGCCTAACTTTCGCCACAACATGCGCCAAAAATGACTAACAAACTTCACATCCCGATCAGAAGTGAATGACTTAAGATTGCCATTAAGTTTTACAATCTCCCGAAAGTACAATTGTGCTACTTGAGTTGCATCAAAGGTCTTGCTGCAAGGTACAAAATGTGCCATCTTGGAGAAATGATCAACAACCACCATTATGGAGTCATTCTGTCTTTGCGTCCTTGGAAGGCCCAACACAAAATCCAAACTAACATCCTCCCACGGAGCTGTAGGGACCGGTAACGGAGTATAAAGACCTGCATTACTGCTTCGAGTTTTCGCCACGTGGCATACCCGACACCTTTCCACAAACTTGGCTATATCGGGCTCCATTTTAGGCCAATAAAAATTTGCAATCAAAGCCATGGTCTTATCCTTCCCAAAATGCCCTGCAAGGCCACCCTCGTGTCCCTCGGTGATGATCGACTCACGCAAAGAACACAATGGAATGCACAATCTCGTTCCCTTGAACAAAAACCCATCATGTTTTACAAACTGCTGCTGGAAACTCCCAGTAGCACACTTTCCCAAAATATCACGAAAATAGGGATCATCACGGTACAAATCCTGAAATGTTTCAAACCCCACAACTCGAACTTGTATAGTAACTAGTAACAAGTGTCGCTGACTCAACGCATCCGCAACTCGATTATGGGTGCCCGCCTTGTGCTTTATCACAAATGTAAAAATCTGAATAAACTCCACCCACTTGGCATGCCTAAAATTGAGTTTATGCTTGCCTTGTATATACTTCAGTGCCTCGTGATCGGAATACAACACAAACTCCTTGGACAAGTGGTAATGCTGCCAATGATCTAACCTACGAACAATAGCATATAACTCCTTATCATAAGTAGAATACTTTCTTCTAGCATCACTTAGCTTCTCACTAAAAAAAAAGCAATTGGCTTTTTATTCTGACTCAACACACCCCCGATGCCAACATTTGAAGCATCACAATGAACCTCAAAAACATCATTAAAAATAGGGGTGACCGCGGTTTGGTTCAAACCGCGGTTTGGAGTCGAACCGAGCTAAACCGTGTGGTTTGGTTCGGTTTTAGACATAAGTGATTTAACTCGGTTTGAGAAATTAACAGACCATGTGGTTCAACTCAGCTTGGGGTTTGGCACTTTTAAACCGAACCGAATCGTTTAAGACCGAACCGCGGTTTGAAACCGTGAAATCGAGCCATTAAATCGAACCGTGAAACCAAGCCATAAACCGAACCATGAAACCGCAATCATGACCGTCCCTTCAAAGTTTTAGTTAATCTCCGCCATTAATTTTCAAAAACCCTAATAACAAATAAACAAAGTAACAAACCATCGGTCAGCGCCTCTCTAGTCTCTTTCAAATTTCAATATTCCCAAATCCCTTTCTCTCTCTTCCCATTTTCTCTCTGGTTCTCTCAACAATCAACAACGACGATCAAACAATCAACAAAGACGATCGAACAATCAACAACGACGATCAATCGACGAAGTACGAGCGACGACTTGGAGTCGGCATCTCTTCTCGGCGCTCGACGACGACTTGGAGTCAAACCCTAAACCATTTTTCCGATATGTTATCCTCCATCTTTTCCGGCGAAATAACTGTATGTTCTTCTCTCTCTAGAGTAATTTAGTAATTTTTCATTCAATTTTGTTCAACTATGCTAACATTAATATTTATTTATTTTTGTTATAGTTACAACTAGCAGTTACTTTGCGCTATGGATAAAGATCCTAACCTCAGTGTATATATGCTTACATTCCAGATTAATTTCGAAAATTACAAGTACAATCATGTATTATTATAACACGATATATATGTGTGTGTGCGCATTACAACAATAAACCAAATAAGTATGTTATTGAAAAGCAAACACCATTACTTACCCACCAGTGCATGCAGCTGGAAGGAACAGATAAGAGATCGGTCCAGCCTCTAGCATATTTTTTTTATTTTATTTTTGCACTATGTGACTACTAACTGCTCCCACACTTTAACTAACCACCTAGACAGCCCAAGTATTTACAGGGACAACGTGATGATCATTCCATGTTTAACTGCTAGTGGAGGATTGAAACATATAGTATAGCTGATGATGTTTGAGTTTTCACAGGAGTGGTAAAGACTGAAATATTTCTTCTCTTTAATCTGATATACTTCTTTTCTTATAAAAAAAGACATCTGCAGTCACTCTGTACAGTCACTCTGTACAGTCACTCTTGACTTGGTCAGCTGCTACTGTTAGTTGATGATATACTTCTTTATTTGAATTGATTTTGTCGAATGACAACGTTGTCTTTTACATAAAATGTACATCTGATTTTCCTTCACAAGTTGGCGTTAGGACTAAGGGTACACTGCCTAACAATTCAAAGTGAGCTAGCCAGACTTTTGACCTTTCATAGCACTCTTAGCTTTCAGTTAACAACTCATAGTTGCTTGGTTGAGTTCTTCAACACAAGTGTCTCAAAATAGCTTCCCATATTTAGCAAGACTGCCAAGGCATGGCTTTTGCCCAACTAAGTCGGCAATTCAACTGCACCCTTTTTCTCGACCACTGATTTAAATCTTGACGATCAGTGGACCATAGATTTGTGAAAAAATATCTGGGTCATTGCTTTACGCGGACTATTATGCATTTAAATTGTACGCACCCTTATTAATACACTACTAAAGGAATACAACTTGTCTTGTTTGGTTATGGTTGATACTAAAGCTGTGCGGTCTAGATCAAAAGTCTGCCGCTAAGCTCCACAATTTATCCATTACAACTCTAACGTCCAATAATACTAGAAAAGGCTGATGTGACAAAATATTGATTGACCGCTACAGTATTGCAGCAAATGTGCCTCTACGGCTGTTTCCTATCCTTGTTACCCTCTACCTTATTACCTTAAAGTTAGATAACCTTTCCTTATCAAAGATTAGTCTTTTTAATTAATTTTTCTTTTCTTTTCTTAATCTCTATTGATTTACTTATGAACTTAATTTATATACTCAATACATTTCTTTGTTCCTTTCGTCATTGCTAATAAGCTGTTTCTCACCACATTTCTGTTTTGTTTCAAAATTTCAGCTCAACTATGGAACAATTTGCTACATCTATTTCAGACTTAGGCCAAATGTTAGCAGAAATATTGGCATTTACCTACGTTTTCCAATATGGGGAAGCAGGCAACAAAGGAAGATGGAATCTCGGAAGAAGTTGTTATATTACACGCAAGTTTACTCACATTTCGAGGCTTAGTTCATGTATTCTAGTTTTAAGATTGTTGTTTGGTAATTGATACTTTAAGATTGTTGTTTGTAATTTTCATATGGTATGTTTTGTATTCTACTTTAAAGATTGTTCTATGATTGTTGTTTGGTGATTGGTATTTGGTACTTTAGTTTCAAAGTAATCAAGTTATGCTTGTATTTATTCTAAGTACTTATTTTTAAATATTTTATATTCATTAGTCACAAAATGGTTAACAAAAAAGAGATTATAGTTTGAAATGCGGTTTGGACCGTGGTCTAGAACGCGGTTTGGACCGTGGTTTGTACCACAAAATCAAACGCGGTTTAGACCGAACCAAACCAAACCATAGCGGTTTGGTTTAGCTCGGTCTTAATTTTTTATGGTTTAGCTCGGTTTGAAATTTCTCCAAACCGATGCTAGCGGTTTGACTTCCAAATTTGTCCAAACCGAGCTAAACCGAACCATTTCCACCCCTAATTAAAATAAGGTAAGACTAAAACTGGAGCTCGTGTTACCTTTGATTTCAATAGCTCGAATGCTACAACTGCCTCTTTCATCCACACAAATCGTCCACCCTTCAAGCACTCGGTAATTGGAGCAATAACAACAACAACAACAACAAAGCCTTAGTCCCAAAATAATTTAGGGTCGGCTAACATGAATCCTCATATGTCATCGTGAAAAAAAAAAATAAATAAATAAATAAATAATAATAATAAATAAAATAAATCAAAAATAAATAAATAAATAAATAAACAAATAAATAAATAAACATACAAATCAAAATCAAAAAAATCAAAAAATCAAAAAAAATAAATAAATAAATAAATAAATAAAAAATAAAAAATTAAAAAATAAAAATAAAAATCAAGAAAAAAATCAACCCCCCACATGGATTTTTGCCCTCCACTCCGGCCTCTTCAACACCATACTTTCATCCACTCCAAGTAAACTCATATCCTTTTCAATTACTCTAATTCAAGTTTGTTTGGGTCTTCCCCTACCCCTCGCCATTTTATCATTTCTCCACTGTTCCGGCCTCCTAACCGGTACATCACTCGGTCTCCTTCTCACATGTCCAAACCACCTTAGACGATTTTCCCTCATTTTATCCTCAATGGGCGCAACTCCTACTTTACCTCTGATCACCTCATTCCCCAATCGATCCTTTCTTGTATGACCGCACATCCATCGCAGCATACGCATCTCCGCCACATTCATCTTATGCACGTGACACTGTTTCACGGCCCAACATTCGGTGCCGTAAAGCAATGCCGGCCTAATTGCCGTGCGGTAGAATTTTCCCTTTAATCTATTGGACATGCCGCGATCATATAGAAACCTGTGGCACTCTTCCACTTCAACCAACCTGCTTTAATCCTATGAGTCACATCTCCATCTAATTCTCCATCTTTTTGGATAATGGATCCAAGATAGCGAAAAAACTCAGAAGCTTGGATAATATTTCCATCAAATGTGACCGCCCCTGCCTCCCTACTTCCAACTCTGCTAAACTTACACTCCAAATATTCAGTCTTGCTTCTGCTTAATCGAAAACCTCGAGATTCCAAAGTGTATCTCCACAACTCCAATTTACTTTCAACACCCTCTCTTGTCTCATCAATCAGCACAATATCATCTGCGAACAGCATACACTTTGGTATATCATCTTGGACTGACCTCGGTAATTGGAGCAATAATACTACTAAAATCCTGAATGAAACGATGATAGAAAGATGCTAAACCATGGAAGCTTCTGATGTCATGGATGTTATTTGGTATCGGGCAACTAGTAATGGCTTCAACCTTTGACTTATCCATCTTGATCCCTTCTTTAGACACAACATATCCAAAAAATGTCACTTGCTCAGTTAAAAAGTGGCATTTCTTAGCATTAGCATAGAACTTTTGCTCCCTTAACACATCAAAAATCTGTCTTAGTTGTTCAAGATGTTGTTACTTACTATGAATCAGAATATCATCAAAATAAACAACAAACTTACCAATAAATGACCTGAAAATCTGGTTCACCGGTCGCATGAACGTACTCAGTGCATTTGCTAATCCAAACGGCATAACCATCCATTTGTATAACCCATCTCTTGTCTTGAACACTGTCTTCCATTCATCACCAGGCTTAACTCGAATATGATGATACCCGCTCCGCAAATCTATTTTTGAAAATACAACAGTACCATGTAACTGATCAAGTAGGTCGTCAAAACGAGGAATCAAAAATCTGCACTTGATGGTAATCTTGTTGATTGCTCTGTTGTCCATGCACATACGCAATGATCCATCTGCCTTTGGCACCATCAAAGCTGGTACAGCACAAGGACTCGTACTCTCCCTTATTAACACCCTTTTGCACCAAATCAAGAACCTGTCGCTACAACTCCTCATGTTCTGTCGGCCTCATACGGTAGGCAGCCTTATTGGGAATGGAAGCTCCCGGAACCAAATCAATACAATGCTGAATATCCCTCATAGGAGGTAAGCAGGTGGGATCTCTTCTGGTAGAACATCCTGGTACGACTCTAAGAGTAACTGAACCTTAGCGGGAATGATCATATCTACTTTATTTTCCTCGACTAGCACCAACACATAGAAACCCCTCGTTTCACCGGCCGCAACATCAAATTCTGTCTTTGTTAGCAAATTACTAACTCCAGCCTTGTTTTGCGCCTTATCCTGCCTCAAGTCACTAGGGCACAATGTGATGGTTACTCCATCCTTCTTGAAAGTGTAAGTGTTTTTTAACACATCATGTTTAACCCTCCGATCGAACTGCCAAGGACGACCGAGTAACAAATGACACGCATCCATAGGAACCGCGTCACACCACACCTCATCTTGATACCGCTTACCAATTGAAAATTGAACTAAACACCGCTTGTTCACCTTCAGCTCATTTCCCTTAATCAGGCACACGACAACTTGTATGGTTGTGATACCCTTCAGTCTTCAACCCCAACTTGTCGACCATAATAGTAGAAACCACATTTTCACAGCTACCCCATCAATAATCACATTACAAACCTTTCCCTTTGTAGTGCACTTTGTGTGAAAAATATTATTCCTCAACCATTGCTCATCATCTACAGCAGTGGTATTCAGTAACCGTCGTACTACTAAGGCAGCCCCTTTATCTGCATACACTACCTCAACATCGGCATTATCAAGAGGGGATGGATTCCTTCGGCCAAAATCATGGACTTCATGATAGGTATACAGCCAACCGTTCGAGGAATGTCGATGAGAGGATCGAACTTCCGAAAATCGAAGGTAAGGCAATTCCTAATGATTCCTTTGATTCTTGGATTGATAATGTTGGGTTCAAAGAGGGTTTGTTTGTCGAATCTTCAAGTGAGGAAAATCTTGTTGATTGGTCAAAACCCCCGCTGTTTGATGCAAATCCTGAAGATTCGATTGAGTCTTGGGTTGATATTGTTATGTCTCGGTGAATCCTGAATATCAATCGCCTGTCCAAAGTCCAAAGCGGTGTGCTTTCAGTTGAGGCTGAAAACCCTAGTAGTATTTCAATGGGAATTGAAAACCAGAAGGATTATGAGGTTAATGATGGAGGAAAGGATGGTTGTTTCTTTGAACAGGCATTTGAAGTTGCATTGGATGGAGTTGCAGCTAACACCTACAGTGATGCAGTTGAAAGCCAATTGAGGTGGGAGTTTGAAATTAGTCATCCTTATAAAGACCCCTTTGATGTTGATTGGGTAAATCTTTTGGCTCCTTGGTTCATCAAGAGATTGATCATTGAATATTTTGTCTCAACACAATGGAGCGATTGGATGAATGTTGTCACGAAGGCATTGAGGTTTAGAGTTCGTCAAGGGTACAGAATTCCTTTTGCAGGTGGAGTTCGAATATTCCGGGTTGTCGTAGTGTTCCTATCGAGGGTATTGACTCGAGGACGAGTCATTTCTAAGGAGGGGAGGATGATGCAGTATGATATGGGCTTCAAGGCAAAGCGACGGAACCGAGCAAAGAATAACAGAGGAGGGTGTCTGAGCTTGAGGCGGGCGCCTCATGTAATCCCAGGCGGGCGCCTGGCCATCAGACGGGAACTTCAGCAGCGGCAGTTTCGGGCTTCAGCGTTGGCTTGGGTTTGGGCTTAATTTGTTTTATGGGTTTTTAGGATTTTAGGGAATTATTAAATTAGGGCTTTATTTTATTTATTTAGTATTTCTAAAATCTTCTTATGAGTAGTATACTCCCTCCGTCCCAACCGAGTGTACACTTATTTCCCTTTTGGTCCATCCCAGCCGAGTGTGAACTACCAAAAATGGAAAAGGTTTTAATATTTTATATTCTTCATACCCCACTCACTCATTAACTCCACTCATTCTCCACCATATAATTTATTCAACCAACCTACTATTAACTTCACTCATTCTCTCTCTTCATTTCCTATCATACATTTTCATTATCTTAATAGTATTTATTAGTTTGCGTGCCCAAAATCTTGGTACACACTTGGGTGGGACGGAGGGAGTAAATAATAAGCTAGGGTTATGGTATTCATTAGACTTTTGATTATATGAAATAGAAAAAGAAAAGCTTGAAGCTTTCAATTATTGTTTCTTGTCATTATTCGTTCGGTCATTCTATTCTCTAAGCCTATTTGGCATTACAAAGCATCATGTTAGTCGCCCGTCTCATCATAGATTGGCAAGTTATCTTCCTCTACCAATGAAATAACATGACGATTGGACACTCTGATTGAAAATGACCAATGCCCTGACATTTGAAACACCGAACAAGAGGTCGTGTTTTCTGACCAGCTTCAGCGATGGGTTTCGCCACCACGGGAGTTTTTGTTGTTGTTGGGGCCACTGTTGTCCCGACAGAATTAGAACTCCCACTACCAATACCAGGATTATTAGCTGGCTCCCTAGCCTGCCATCGAGTAACTGCCTTCTTTCCCTTCAATTGCTTCTCAACTTTCAAAGCAAGCCGACACACATCTTCATAACTCCAGTATCGTTGCAATTGTACCACCTCGGATATTTAAGAACGAAGTCCCCCAAAATATCGAGCAATGGTTTGCTCATCTTCCTCTGCAACAACACACCGCATCCTTAAACGATCAAACTCATTTGTAAATTCCCCCACAGATAAATCACCCTGTTTTAGAACATGATATTCAATAAAGGCCTCCAGCCTATAATGCTCAGGAAAAAACTTCCTACGTAACAATTTTTTCATTTTCTCCCAAGACTTAATTTTGGCATTCCCCTCCCTAGCACGTTGCTTTTTGACATATTCCCACCAAATTGATGCATGTTTTCTCAATTTGATGGCAACCAATTTAACCTTATTACTATCGGTCATGCTCTTAATGTCAAAAACAAGCTCAACTGTGTTCAACCAATCAATAAATTCATCAGTATGAGCCTTACCTTCAAAATCAGGAATCTCAATCTTCATGCTGATATCCCGTGAAGGATTAACCCAATTCCTGTACCTCGGCTCATGATCATGAGCGAAGGGATTAGCCTCTTCATCTTCTTCCCTCGAAACTAGGTCCGATTCAGTATCTGCATCGATCTGGACTTCTAAGCGCGCAAGGCGCCGCTGGAGTGCTCGAACATGTCTCCTCATATCCTCGTTCTCAACGTCACGCAGATCGCGTTGTCGTTGACCCTCGTCGTTCTTTCTGGGGATCGGTTAAAGTCAATATTGGAACGACAAATATCGAAATGTTCTTAACTTCAGCAAAGTCCAAAAAAGGACAAATATGATATTCGATTAACCGGGGCGCGACTGAAAAGTCAGATTCTACCTTCTTTTTTTAAAAATAAAATATGGGACAATGTTTTTGGGGATTTGGATCGCGTTCCCGGGAGAACTGGGACGTAAACGACCCCGGTTCCGGGATGCGCGATCCTGAACGTGGGACAAGGGGGAAGTAGAGCTCCTGGTAACTATGAATATTTGACACTTCTGATGCTCTTGAATTTACTTTTCCTTGAGTCTTTATAGTCCCGCATTATTCTCCCCTAGTTGGAGAAAACTTGACCTCGAGTTTTAAAATGTATAAAAATCCATAATTTCCGAACTAGCTCTGAAGTCATCATGCGCATAATTTCAAGTTGATATGGCCATTTAATCTTGTTTTGAGGGTCTGAACAAAAAAAAAAGTTGAAATCAACATACTCATCTGCATTAAAGCATTGTACTGGAACCACAAATTCTGTAAGAGAGTTAATCATGTCATAGGAAAAATTCAAAGCATCGTCCTTAACTAACTTTGAATTTGCATTCCCACTTAGCTTCACATCATCTGATTCTCTTGTATACTCTTCAATGTTCCTGATAGAAGAGTATTTCTTGAAGATCATATCTTTAATATTCTTTGTTGAAAAAAACTGATTCACTTTCAGATCTGAAACTGCATGGTTTTTTAAGTTTATGGTAGTAGATGTAGTTGCAAGACATCCTGTTGCTTCAACCTTTGAACCACTTTCAGAAACTATTTGTAGTTGCTCCTCATCTTGCATATTTGACAATTTCTCACTTGCTACAATATCAGCATACTCAAGTGGTAGTTGATTGCCCTCTGAAGGCAAACCAGAAATTAGAGTACTAGAAATCTTCTGTGCACTAGCTCTAAACTCTGAACAACTGTAAGAACTTCCTCATCATCACCTTTTCTTTTAAACCACCTTCATTTGAGGTACCTTTACTGGTTTCTACATCGTCAAAATCATCATATTTTCTTGGTGTTTGAGAGAAGGTACACGAATGTCAGACATTGATAATTGTGTTACTGGATTATTATCCAGAATAATAAGTATGGGAGGAAGATCCGGAGGCAATTGAGGGAGCGGTGCTGTTTCCATTCGTTGCCTTGGTTCAAAATCAGTAACTTTCTTTTTGGTTAAAGGCATTACAGATTTAAGATCATCTCTCACAGTACTAGCGTCTGAGGAATTGATCCCTTTTGCACACACTACATTCTTAAATACTTCTGAACTTTCAATCTATGTAGTGGATCTACTCGTTGGTTCTCTATGTTTATTGATCTCATCATCAGTCATGGGCTGCAGAGTTGCACACTTATTCTGATAAGAGAAGCTGTAGGTGTTGCATTCTCCACAATGTGTCACTTTTCGGTCACAGAGCCAAGGTCGTCCAAGTAGAATATGAGCAACTTTCACAGGGACCACATCACATAACACTGAATCTTTATAGTTCTTGAATGAGAAGGAAATAAGGCATTGGTGTGTAACAAAAATAGTTTAGTTATCAATCCAAGCTACTTTATAGGGGTGAGGATGTGGTGCAACAGGAAGTTTGAGACGTTCCACCGTTGACGCTGAAACCATATTCATGCAATTGCCACCACCAGTTATGAGCTTCTTGGCTTGAGTTCCACAACGAACCAACATTTGAAAGATGGAAGTACGCCGCCAATCTTTTTCTTGTGCCTTTGGGGCTGCCAGGATGCGCCTAACTACAACAGAAAACGAAATGTCCTCTTCACGCTCCTTTAAATCATCAGCGTTATATGCCCCGACATCAAAGTCACCATTATCATCATTGTCCTCTAATTGCTGCCCTTTAGACTCAATTTCAGCACCAATATGCAGATTTTTCTTGGGGTAATTGTAGCTCATATGACCTGGTTCCCCGCACTTAAAACAACCATCATTATACTTTCTACTACCTTTATGAGGCATGACGTTCTTGCACTTCGGATCATCTGCCTTAGGCAATCTTATATTCTGATTAGTCGTTGCGAACCTCTTGTCTGATGTCTCCCCGACTTGAGAATCAAACTTCCTAGCTGGTAGAGGTTTAAGGTACTCCTCCAAGTCAAGCGCTGATTCCTTAGACCAGTCTTGAAACATGCTTGGCATTGACGAGGATCTTCAACAGTCTGACTTCGAGTCTTGATCTCATCAAATCGCTGCATATATTCTGTTACACTCGAAGTACCTTGCTTTAGATTAACAAGTCAGCTTGTCTTGGTAATTAATAGGCATGTACTTCTCGAGGAGCTTTGTCTTCATCTCTTGCCATGTTCCTATAGGTTGATGTCCCAACCTCCTCATATTTTCTTCAATTCCACGCCACCACACCTTAGCCAAACCAACGAGTTTCATCTTCGTAAACCTGACTCGTTGCTCGTCCAACATCTCAGACCAATCAAAGTATTCTCAAGTGCAGCAAGGCAATCAGAAAATACCGTAGGATCGAATTTTCCTTCAAAAATTGGGACATCAGTCCTCACTTTCTTCGTGATATCTCCAGCTATATCACGTGGTTCATAACGGTCTCTTTCCAGAACTTCCCTTGCCCAATTGATTGCAGGTTGATGCCTTGCTTCTAGATCTCGATCACCTCTTATTGGTTGCCTTCCTCCTTGCTAGACAATGTGCAGATCTTCATGACCAGCTTGTTCACCTCCTCCTGTTGTATTGCATCATCTGGATTATCTCCCACTGCTGCACCTCGATTCCTTTCTTCCATAGCTTCAAGGCGAATATCCATACGAGTAGTCATAATGAAACTTAGGCTCTTAATACCAATTGATGCAGAACGGAAGCGTTAAGGCTGCAAAATCTGGTTATAGAACGCAGAGTCTGGTTACAGAACAATTAAAAAAAGAATATCAAGCCTGGCTTCACACCGAGGCAACCGTAGGCGCACCTAGGTTTCTTGAGCGCACCCAAGGAATTTGAATCACGCAGATTCAATCAAGAAAAGCAATTCTTGATGGACACTTCTTTATTCATTAACTCTGAATATTTTGAACTCTTACAAGGCCCTAAATAGGCTATAATAAATCCTAAACCTTAAAGGAAACTAATTCTGCAAGCAAAAGAAAACTAACTCCTAAATTGAAAAAGACACTAACTCTAGACTTAATAAATGGTAACTAACATATAAATCCTTTTGGGATTTGGACTCATAAAATAAACAACTAATTAGACTCCTAATGTAATAGGAAAACCTATTCCACCAATTAACCTAATGACTAAACTAACCCTACTGTAAAAATAAGAAAACATCAGCAATTAAATAAAACTTCAGATTATCCGACCTGAATAACTTGAATGCTTTGCCATGAAAGCATATTATGACACTCTTGATGCTCTTGAATTTACTTTTCCTCGAGTCTTTTGCGTCCCGCATTAACTGTTTAGTGCGTCAGGTGGAGTGATCAATGAGGAGGAGGTGGAGAATTTTTGCTTTCAAATATTGCAAATTTTACTCTACAAAAGAGTTCCCTAATCATAGAAATAAACCGATGTACAAATAGTTTTTCTTTATTATTATTTTTTGTATAAAAAGCTCACGTTCTGTGGGGCAAGGCTGCATCTGCTAGAACCCACCTCAGACCCCCATAATATAGGGCCTGCTGCACTGGCATATCCTATTATAGTAAAAGCAATAACATTAAGAAGAACGGAAGAAATCCCAAGCAAATAAGCAATACAAAGACTAGAGAGGATATAGACGGGAAAAAAGGGAACCAAAAATACATACATAGAGGATCAGCTTTTGGTCTTAGAAGTACAAGGCAACGAGATATCACTTAGCACCCTCCCAACCCCACCTGCCAAGGAATCAGACATTGTGCCTTCAATGCCTGGGAGGGTCTATGCAAGGCCAAAACTAAAGGCCTGATTGTTTCTTTAATCAAAAAAGAAACTTTGACCAAGATCATATAAGGCTACCTACGACATAGGAAGAAAAGATCACACACAGCCCGAGAGAATAGACTTAAAGTACCATTTAAATGTATTTAAATCTAGAGAAAAAAAGAAAAAGAAAAAAGGAAAAGGCCTTGGCTGCAGTAGGCTCCTTATAAAGTAGAAATAAAAGATCACGGACTTCAACTTTTACTCGGTACACTCTAACTCTCTCAAAATGCACCAACACCACTCTTGCGACTGAAATGACTCCCCATGAGAGGTATGTCTTCTTAATTTTCTTCTCCATGTTCAGCTGCTCTGCCCTCTATTTTTCTATTTCACCGAGGCTTCTTACCCTTTTTGTAATTTACTATTTGCTTTGTGGAGATTAGTCAACCTTTACTCACCTCTCTTTCTAACATTTGTCAATGGGCTTGGCCCCAAAGAAAGAGGTTCATGCCATTATAACGTGTCAAAGTTTTACACTGGCTTTCCGTCACACTTCTGCTGCAACCCTCCTCCTTTTCCTTGTTTGGGACAGGCAAGGATTAGCGGAGGTGCCCCAAAGAAAGAGGTACTGCTCTATATACTAGGGTGATGACGCATAGGTTAGGAAATCGGCTTAGAGAAGTTTTCACTGTGCGCATTTGCATTCAATCCAGGATGTGCCTTAAATCATTAAGAACAATGGATTAGAACTCATACAGTAGTTCATTTTTCTTACTCATATTTCATTTCATGGTGAGAGTTTGAAACAGTAACCTTGGAAAAACGTTTAGGATCAGGAAAGAAAATGAGGATGCTGATATTCTATTTCTTTGAACAGGGAAAAGAAACAGAGATTGGTAAATATGTAGCCCTCCAAAAAGATAACATCCACAAACATACCTTGGTTGCCTTTTCCCTCAAAGAAGCTTGCGGAGATTCAGAACATTTCATCACAACATCTCTATTTTCAGTAAAGTAAGAGGCAACAACAGAGAAATGTTCATAATCTTTCTTCCTCAACATTGCCTCAAGCACGCAGATAGCTTTCATGCGGACCTGCAGAAATTCAGATAAAAACAAACAAACAAAAATAAATAAAATTCTTTAACATGTGATCAGGTAAGGAATAGAAAGATGATATATCAAAAGCAAATTAAGGACTCGGTTTAACAGAATCATGGTTTCTATATACGAAGAAACTGATGTGGGTATGATTTCATACATTATGTAAAAGTACAAAGAAACATAATATGTGAGCATGCCTGCCACAGATGCGACTGGAGCTTTGACTCGAGAGCATGGCTTAAAGCAACTGCATTCAATTTTGAGGCCTCAACTAGGAAAACATGAAGGGCATCCCGAGTGGGTTGAAGACGGACACCACCAGATGTGACAACGGTCTCTAATAACTTCTCTTCACGACTCTTATCATCAGAGTAACTTGAGCTTGAATTTCCATTAGTAGCTTCTGGCCATGTTGTTTTCAAATCCTGTCCCCAAGATCCCCCAGCCACATTATTAGATAACCGGGAAGAACTTTGAGCATCAATGCGATATTCAACACTCTCACTCCTGTCTGAATAACCGCTTTCTGTTGTCAATGACCTTCGAAGATTTGGACTCCTGTAACTCCCAGTGTCATTCTTATTTTGAGATTGAGCTTGCGATAAGCTATTCAAACCCTGCTTGATTGTTGCACTCCCAATACCAACAACCTCACTAAGAAATGATGGCTTCTTATCTTCTGATGGCATGTCAAAGTTGGTGTTTCCAAACCCTTGTATCCTCTGAGTAAGAGATTCGGCAGGAGCTGGTTTACTGCTCTCCTCTCCGGAAAATATGGCAGACAAAGCTTCCTGGGCTGTCTCCCTAACAGACTTATTAAGTGCATCCCCCTTCAGAGGGTCAGGTTGTCCCTTGTGATGAATAAGCTGGCGCACAGCCACTGAATTCCTTTGTATTTCCCTTTTGAACTCCACACCCGACTTCCCCACAGCATACTTGATTAATCTCAAAGCCTGCAAAAGAAATACGCTAGAATATAAGCTAAAATTCAAGGTCTCAGCACTGCAATAACTCAAATTTCCTACCTTTTCACTATGTCCTAACATCTATCATTCTCTCTCTCTCTCACTGAACAAGATAGGTTCAACGGAAGCAAATACTGTGAAAGCAGAGTACAGTTTTATAGGGATGCTCTCTATCAATGAACTACGCGCTTATTTGGGAACTCAATTCCAAGCCTGGATTTGGAATCAGAAGAACAAAAATGAATTCAGTGAGACCAAATTACTCTTCCAATTCCAGTTCATCGGTTTATTATTGAGTAGCCAAACATAGCCTAATTGTAATCTGAGCTTTTTATTATTATTATTTCAAATATCCCAATGATTGGTGAGATACATATCAACGCCCGTGGCAAACCACTTCATCTAACCGTTAACCCTCATAAGAGTATTTAATTAATTAGAGTAAGAAAGGGAGTTGATGACAAAACTAAAAATGACGGATGTGCTAGAAATATGGAATCTTCTTGAAAGGGGATTAAGAAGGAAACAGAGAGTGGGAGAGAATACCTTGTGCTTAACGATGGGGGACTTATGTTGGAGGCGTCGCAAGATGAATTCGGTAACTTCTTTGACAATAGAGAGGTGGGAAGAACGGATAAGGTCGCAAATCTCTTCCAATTTGTAGACAGGGGCTACTTTGTCTTCATCGGAAGTGGCCCCATCTATCATTCGCGACCTCCAGTAAGATTCCACCGCCCTCCTGCTCGAATCCATGGATGATGATTTCAAATCAGAACTTCAAAAATCAATTCTAAATCCCCCCAAGTATGTATTGACTGACCTCGGATTGATTGCAATCCGGCAGCTCAACAGGATTGATTTAGCTCAATTGAATTCAGGTGTACATGCAATTAGGAATCGAAGGATCTACGTTTATGAAATCGATTGGGAATGGAGATGGAGATGGAGAGAGAGAGAGAAAGGGGGGGGGTGTGTTTTAGGTTTGGAGTGAGCTGGTCCAATAAGGGTCCGCTCCCGAGTTTTTAACTGCGAGGAAAGAAAGTGAAGTGAAGGGAGGGGAGGGGAAGGAAAGGGAGGGGGAGGAAATGACGTTAACATTCATTTTCTTCCAATAAGGGTCCCATTTGCTTCCTTTTCCTTCACTTCCTGCAAAATCAAACTCGGAAGTGGACCCTAATGATTCCATTTTTAGCTAGTAAATTTAGAGGTCAAGGCATGTCTTGTCGATCGTTTTTGTTAAAACGGGGATAAAATAACTCAGCGTTTTTATTGTTAAGCGTGTTAGTCAAGAGTTTTAGACGGTTGAATTTTAAAAAGTTGAAAATATTTTGGCCGCTCAAAATTATAGCGTCCAGAAATAAACTTCGTTTATAAAACTGTGTACCAGACGAGCCCTAAATCGCTAGTACACGTGCTCATTTGAATACGAATTTTGATTCCCGATTTTGAACCGCCGATGAATCACGGAATGTACCGCATATCAAATCAAAGCTCTTTTTTAGACGGACAAAACTCATGGGCATAGCCTCATGATACATGTTTTTGTAAACATAAAGCTCGAATCTTGGCAATCAAATGGGTTACTGAAGTAATTTAATTTTTGCAAATAAATATTAATTTTTTTTAATATTATTTAAAAAAATTATTTTCTAGTTCTGGATAATAATTAGAAAACCTGTTTAGACATTTATAACTGTCAGGCGGTTATGTCTGAAAGGTTGTAACTTTCCAAAATTGAAATTGAAAGGTTGTGATTGGCCAGATTGAAAAAGGATGTCCTATATAAACAAGACCCTGATTGTATACAGAAATACAGAAAAATTCATTTTCTTCCTTTCTCCCTTTTCTCTCTAAAGAAAGCATTTTCATACATTTGCCAGGGACAAGTTCTTCTGCAAGAATTTGTTTCAAAGTGTTGTATCCTCAAGCCAGACGTCCTAAACTGCAGCAGAAGCGGAGATGAATTTCTGACTTAGGACACTGTCGAGCAGGCCTCACTTTGAAGAATTTGTAGCGTTTTCAGGTTTATATTTGTTTTATAGTCTGATTTTGATTTAAATATTATTGTTGATGCTACCAACAGAAATGGGTATGCAACGGTGGTCCGGCTCAAGGATGAAGGCGGTCGGATATCTGGCTTGACTCGATCTCCTTAACCTGAGAATAAGAAAGAAAACCGTTGGCTCAAAGCCGAGGGGGGGTCCCCGGCGATGAGGCTCCGGCGTGAGGATAAGAACACATTGATGGAGATGAAGCTATGGAATATGGAAATTAGCTTGAGTTCAAGTGACTTACCTTCTGCCTTGAGAGAGAAGTCATATTTATATGAGGAAGAGGTTTGGATTATTCTCAAATATCAAGGGAACACGTGTTCATATCTCATTGGCGAAGAGTCCTTTTGGTTGGGAGAGTGGGGAACATATCTCTGTTGGGACAGAGATTATGGGAGCATCATCCATGTCATGCAGAGGGAGTGGAATTGTGGAGATATGTTGGTGTAATGTCCTAGGCTTTAGTTATGTTTAACTTAAACTGTTATGCATCATCTTTATCATTTATTATAGAAAAAGTTTTTTGGTTCATTATATGTTTACATGTTTATTATATTGAACTGCGTCACTAGTTGTTGTGAATAACTAGTATAAGTTGGTAATGGATAATCATGGAGATGATTATATGCATGGAGATGCACATTACACTTATGGGTACTTGCTAGAGAACGAGTACTGAACTTGACCTACTTATGAGATTTATGACATGGTCTGTTGTCATGATTAAATCTCATGATAGTCGTGGCATTGGAATCCTTCGTACCTGAAATTATCATCGTCTTCCACATGATGAACGTTGTGTTTAATATAGTCTAACACTGTCTTTAGTCGGATAGCAATAAGGGCTATGTTAGCACGATTGGATTCTTGTAGGGAAGAATGATAAGTCAAGACGGGATTTGTCCCTCTCTGTTTGAGAGAGATGTTTGCTTGGGCCCCTCGATGAATAGTGTTGATGAAATGTATGGCCATACACAAGAGATTTGATAGAGATCAAATGCACTTGTATTATCAACATATTTGAAATCGAGAAAGCATTGAACGGTATGAGTTGACTTAGACCATGACTCATGTTCAATTGGACATCGTGGACAAAGGGATTGTGACATTTGATTTATCGAGGAATCAAGCTTTGATGTTATATTAATTGGGTGGATAAAATGGTTTGCTAGAAACCACTTATGTCTTGTGATGTCGATGTTCCGAATCACTACCAACATAAATATAATTCATATTGGGTCACACAAAGAACGAATTTGATTCGGGCTGAAAATTGGAGATTTTGGGTTCTGGCACGACTCGTGACCAGGAGCACGACTCGTGCCCTGGGTCACGACTCGTGCCTAGGGTCACGACTCATGATAGGAGCAGTGATACGACTGCATTTTGACTTCCAAGGGATTCTCGTTGACTTATTTACTATGTGGGGTGGGCACGACTCGTACCTTTGGGCACGACTCGTGACAAAAACCAGCACGAGTGCGATTTATGTCACGAATCGTGACACGACTGGAATTGGCTTTGGGACACTCGTGACTGCTTGGAACGACTCGTGGCACGAGTCGTGCCCAGGAGCACGGAGTCGTGCCCCGAGCGGTTTTTGGTCAGATCGCGAATTCCTTTGGCGTTTTGGTTTTGGTCTTGGACAAGGACTTTACCCTAATTGTTGGGGATTTATATATGATAAAAATATTAATCCTTGTGCAGCCATAAATCTCTCTCCCTACATCATTGTTCTAGGTTTATGAAACTCTAGAGATTGATTTTGATTTTGAATCAAAGGCTCCCAAATTATTCCATAGTTTTTGGCCATTGATTATTGAAAGGAGTTTCAATAATCGGAAGGATCATCTAGCAATCCAACAAGAAGCGTTCTTGGATCGTTCGCGTGTGGATCGCCATTAGAGGGAGGTTGCTTTATCTTCTAAAGCTTGAAGGACTCCATTGTTGATTCATCACCAAGGTAGAACAAGGAAGAAGAAGATCCAAGTTTCATCAACGGTTCAAAGATTCGAAGGTTGTTCATCGATTCAAATAAGATTTGAATCCAAGATCCGTTTTGAAAGTTCAACATAATCGCATTAAGGTATGTAAATTATATTTCATGGTTTTAACTATTCATGTTAGACGGATTTCAAGGGCTAGGGTTTTGTTGTTATTTCTAAGTCTTCCGCTGCGTTTGTAACCCCAAAACCCAACAGTGGTATCAGAACCGCATCTTATCATGATTAGGTTAAAATTGGCATGCTAGATTTATGTGATTAAATGCTTTACATGCTATATGTGAAATAGATCTATGATTTTATGTGTGTTATTTTGAGAAAACAAGTATATGTGACATACCATTATTATGATTAATAATTGATTAATGTGATTAATCTTTTACATGGGTAATAATCTGTTTAATTAGATTAAACAAAAGATTAGAAAATTCTCAAATTGAAACAAATTATTTGTTTAGGATTTGATGTTTATTTTAATATGATTAACATGATTATTTGAATCCGTATATTTTGATAATGAAATAATTATGTAGTCAATAATTGTTATTTATTACATGATTATTGGTATGATCCTAAAGGATTTTATGTGAAAATCCCATGTTCATGATGATGTACACATAAATTTCATATACAACCATGCGATGTTTGCTATATGTAAAACCTTCTGAATATTTAAATCTTATGCCATTCCTTGATTAGAACACTTGTGAAATTTTAGGATATTTGATGTAGTTTTGACTCAGTTAGGTGCATCTTATATCTTAATTTGTGAGCAAGGTGAGATAATGGTTGATGTAGTTTTGACTCAGTTAGGTGCATCGTTCCATGTCTCACATGTTTGAAAAAGGTTTTGACTTAATTGGTGCTTTCAAATGAGATTTGACCCAAGGCATAGATGAGATTTAAAACATGTTTTTGACATATGATGTCTAAGGAAATCTCATAAAAGATCTAAGAGTCATATAGAGATATGATTGATGTTTCTATCTAAATAGCTTGATTTCGGGCATTGACTTAGTTAAATCAAAATCAAGTGATATATGGATCTTAGCCCACTATAATTATATGATACATGCTTGTATTTGAAGGTGTATAATTTAGTGGGAGTATTTGTGAAATATATTATTTGCTCTTAGATGGTAAATTTGTTGATATTGATATGTGTTCATATGGTTTGCATATTTTGTTGTGGAAATAGCATTAAACTATAATTAATCCTTGTTATTGCGATTCGTCCTTATGAAGGACAAGTTCGAAAAGAACGGTACAAGTTTTTCTGATTTGATCAGATGCTCAAAGAAATGTTCTTAAGCAAAATTGTACGTTCTTGACGAATCTATTCTTGCTGAACCTACAACAAATGTTGCAAAGGGCATATAAGGAGCAACATAAGAAATATAAAGATGATTCCTATGATGTTGTTTGCCTTATGTTTGCCATCGTGTGTAAGGCTCTTGAGAAGGACCTTGAACACATGGAAGCTGCTTTTGCTCTAGCACATCGCACGAAGGAAATGTTCCAAGTGCAAGCTAGGCAAAAGATGTATGTTATGGTGAAGGCTCTTAATGCATGAGATGCAAAATGAGCAATCCGCAAATGTGTTAATGGTTAACACAAGAAAGAGGTTCAAAAAGGAAGGTAAAGAAGGTAAAGCAAAGGTTGCTAAACCTGGGGCAAAAGTTGCCAAAGCCGAAGAGGCTAAACCCAAAGTGTCTCATCAGTAGCCCCCGACTCCTTAGATTGATTATTCATGATCGAGTTGAGGAGGAAATAGTATGATTACTTAGATCAATTTTTGCTAATCCTCATCGGTTTGCTATGGTCACTTAGACCAATTTTCGCAAATCTTCATCGATTTGCTATAGTCACTTAGACCAATTTTCGCAAATCTTCATCGGTTTGCTATGGTCACTTAGATCAATTTTCGCAAATCTTCATCGGTTTGCTATGGTCACTTAGACCAATTTTTGCAAATCTTCATCGATTTGCTATAATCACTTAGACCAATTTTCACAAATCTTCATCGGTTTGCTATGGTCACTTAGACCAATTTTCACAAATCTTCATCGGTTTGCTATGGTCACTTAGACCAATTTTCGCAAATCTTCATCGGTTTGCTATGGTCACTTAGACCAATTTTTACAAATCTTCATCGGTTTGCTATGGTCACTTAGACCAATTTTCGCAAATCTTCATCGGTTTGATATGGTCACTTAGATCAATTTTCGCAAATCTTCATCGATTTGCTATGGTCACTCAGACCAATTTTTGCAAATCTTCATCGGTTTGCTATGATCACTTAGACCAATTTTCGCAAATCTTCATCGGTTTGCTATGGTCACTTAGAGAAATTTTCGTAAATCTTCATTGATTTGCTATGGTCACTTAGACCAATTTTTACAAATCTTCATCGGTTTGCTATGGTCACTTAGACCAATTTTTGCAAATCTTCATCGGTTTGCTATGGTCACTCGGACCAATTTTCGCAAATCTTCATCGATTTGCTATGGTCACTTAGACCAATTTTCGCAAATTTTCATCGATTTGCTATGGTCACTTAGACCAATTTTTGAAAATCTTCATCGGTTTGCTATAGTCACTCAGACCATTTTTCGCAAATCTTTATCGGTTTGCTATGGTCACTTAGACCAATTTTTGCAAATCTTCATCGGTTTGCTATGGTCATTTTGCAAATCTCTTTTGTTTGCTATGGTCACTTAGACCAATTTTCGCAAATCTTCATCGGTTTGCTATGGTCACTTGGACCAATTTTTGCAAATCTTTATCGGTTTGCTATGGTTACTTGGACCAATTTTCGCAAATCTTTATCGGTTTGCTATGGTCACTTAGACCAATTTTCGCAAATCTTCATCGATTTGCTATGGTCACTTAGATCAATTTTTGCAAATCCTCATCGGTTTGCTATGGTCACTTAGACAAATTTTCTCAAACCGTTATAGATAGTCATCTTGGCCTTAGCTTTTCATTGATATGGTTGATTGAACCAATTTTGGCTAAGTGTTTATGCATCATGATCACTGGGATCGATTTTTACTAAGGACCTAAGCTCTATTTTTAGTCATATCACCACTAAGGCCATGAGGTTTTATTTCATCACCCGATATGCTTGTGATGTTCCTGCTAGCTATGACCTCCTGGATCAATAGTCGCGAGCACCTTTATCGTGGCCATTCGATACCCTTTTGGTATAATCACTGAGATTAATGTTTGCAAGCATTTCAATTTTTATTTTTTGGTATCGTTACAAATGTTATAACTTCATGAGTTAATTTTAGCAAGTGCGGCAGTGCTATGATGGTGTTTGACCAATCTTGGCAAAGCGTTCAGGCCTAGTTATTCTAGGTCTTCGGTTTCCATGAGGAACCCTTTTGGTGACTTTTTCTTCCTCTTGCTTTCCTTGGAATGGCGGTATGAGGAATCATAAGTTGATCCGGTATCCTCATCCTGATGGGAGTACTCCTCTTCACGTCGTTTCTTCTTCTGATCATCATGATGGGAATGGCCATTTGATTTCTCCTTGTGCACGGTTTCCTCTATCAAGCGCTTCTTTGGTGGAACCTTGGAATCATCCCGATTGGGGCATCAGATTTTTACACAGGCTACGCTCTCACTCTTGGTTTTGACGGGTGAATGAACGCTGTTCGCGATCTTGTTAATTTCATCGGTGGCGAAGAGCATTTGAAGTTTCCCTAGCTCTTTCAATCGCTCATTGTTCGACATAGGAGATTCTTTCGTGGCGAGTAGCATTTTGAGAAGGAGCGAGGCTCAGTCTGATCCTGCCAATGTACGGACCGATCCAACCCAAGATTTTCTTAATGGGGATTGGTACGAGCGACGAGGTAAGGGTCTACCCGGAAAGATGCAAGCCTTGGATAGGCCCAATGTCTTCAAGAGGCTTTCGGAATCTGTTTTCAATCGCCTTGAGGGATGTTCTGCTCTGAAGGGCCCAAAGCGCAAGAGAGATCGAGATGACGGCAACGATCATGTCCGCCATCCTACCAAGTCAATGAAAGACTAGATCATAGAGAGTACTAAGAGATTGACTTAATAGATTAATAGCTTTATTTATTTATTAGTATTTTTTTGTTATTAATAAAATGCATTTGATTAATAAAAGGACAAAATTTGATTTATTTATTTGATTAGACCGAACCCGAAGGCTACCTACGTTCCTCTTTTACAGCAATTAAATAAGAGGCTCAGGTATAACGTAGTTCATTTTTGAGAGAAAAAAGGACAAAATACGATTTCAGGCCGAAGAGTAGTCTCGCGCGGGACAAGGCCTCCCTATTTTTTTTATGCACACCCTTGCTTTTGCCTAGACCGCCCTTTCAGGTTTTCAATCTAGCGGGCTTCTTTTCTTGTGCAAACTCTAATTTTTGCCTAGGTTGCCCCTTTCGGGATTTTCAACCCAGCGAACAATTTTTAAGAGGCCAAGTCACGCGAAGTACTTCTTGAGCTTGTCCATGTTGATCGGCTTCGGTAGCTGATCTCCGTCCAAGTCCACCAGCTGAAGGGCTCCCCCAGAGAATATCTTCTTAACAACGTAGGGTTCTATCCATCTTGGTCCCCACTTGCCTAGAGGGTTGAAAGGTCCAGGACGATGCTCGCGGAGAACCAGGTCGCCTACTCTGATGTTTCTTGTCTTGACCTTTTTGTTGAAAGCTCTTGCCATTCTTCTTTGGTAAGCTTGAGTGTGTTCGGCTGCTCTCAACCTTCTTTCGTCTAGCAGGGCTAGCTCTTCGTATCTGCTTTCTAGTCAGTCGACTTCATTCACTTGGTTTTCTAGGAGAACCCTCAGTGATGATATTTCCAATTCTATTGGTAGAACAACTTCCATTCCGAATGTGAAGGCGCATGGAGTTTCCCCTTTAGCTGTCCGAACTGAAGTGCGGTATCCCTAAAGTGCGAAGGGTAGCTTGTCGGGCCAGTCTTTTCCAGTGACTGCCATTTTTCTGATGATGGTTTCGATCATTTTGTTTGCGGCTTCAACTGCTCCATTCGTCTGAGGCTTGTAAGGAGATGACTTATGCCTTACCATTTTGTACTCTGTTAAGAGGCGGTCGGTTTCTTTCTCGAAATGGGAGCCATTATCAGATATCATCTCTTGTGGGACCCCGTATCGGTAGATGATGTTGTGCTTGATGAATTCTGCTACCTTTCTGGCATTCAAAACTTTGTAGGAGGCGACCTTGATCCATTTAGTGAAATAGTCGATGGCTACTAAGACGAAATGAAGGCCCATCGCTCCCTGCGCAGCGTGACCTTTCCAATCACATCTATGCCCCACGTTGAGAACGACCAAGGGAATGTCATAGGGTACAACAAGGAAGGCGGTGCATGCTGAAGGTTGGCGTGTATCTGACACTTATGGCATTTCTTGACCATGCCGTGCAGTACGGCCTACGGTTAACCAAAAGTACCCTTGTCTCATGATCTTTTTTGGCAGCATGTTTCGCTCACGTGGTTTCCACATACTCCTATTGAACATGATCCATTATTTCTTGGGCCTCTTCTTCGGTGGCGCAAAGGAGTTTCGCAGGAGTATTTTTTTGAAAAGACGACCAGCAATGAATGATGACGTAATTAGCCGCCATCTCCTAAGGGCAATTTGAGTTTTCTTGCCTGGCCTCAGCGGAATGGTTCCATCTAGGATGAAATGCCAAATGTCATAGTACCATGGTTTCTTTTCGGAGTCTTTGATGGTGGCGCATTCGAATAACCACTTGTCCTTGCGGTTATGGAGGTCTATGACATCTTGGAATTGTTGCACCAACTCTTGGAGGTGGGCATCAGATCTTTGAAGGGTCGGATCTTGGATCCTCCACTTTTTCAGTGTCTGATTGATGATCAACTGGTAGTCCCCAAATACTCGAGTTCGTGACACGCTACGTTTCTGGGGGTCGCTTCGAGTCCCGCTTACGCAAGCTTCATATTCAAGCATAGTGCTTATTGGTGGCGTCAAAGTCAAGACATATTGCTAGTGGAGTATAGATGTCGTCGGGATCCACTAACAACATTCCGATGCCGAAACCTATCTTATTGGTTGCGTCATCAAAAAATAATTGCCACTTATTTTCGTCTTCTATACTCATGATGTCCTCATCAGGGAATCGTGGGTCTTCCCCCTTCACTTCGTCGCAAGGAAACTCGGCCAACTGATCTGCGAATATACTGCCCCTGACGGATTTCTGAGTGACATAAGTGATATCATATCCCGCGAGCATGAAATACCACTTAGCCAGTCGTGAAGACAAATTTGATTTGTCTAGGATATATTTCAAGGGATCTATTCTTGCGATGAGACGAACCGGAAAGGCTTCCATGTAGTGCTTTAGTCTCTGTGTTACCCAGACGAGAGCAGCGCAAGACTTGTCGATTGGAGAGTAGTTGATTTCGCTGCCTTAGAATCTGCAGCTGACAAAGTAGACCACATTCTCTGTGTGTGAAGCTGGCTATTCTTGAGCGAGCATAGCCCCTAGCGCGTTGTCAGTAACCGTGAGGTATAGTTTTAAGGATTTCTCCTTGTGCGGTGGAACCAGGATGGGTGGGGAGGTTAAGTAGTGCTTAACTTCCTCGAATGCCTCTTGACATTCCTCGGTCCATTCTTGAGGTGGATTTTTCTTCAGTAGCTTGAAGATAGGATCGCACATTGTAGTCAGTTGATTGATGAATCGACTGATGCATTGGAGTCTGCACATGAATCCCTTTACTTCTTTCTGTGTTCTGGGTGGAGGCATGTCTATGATGGCCTTTATCTTGGCGGGATCTGCTTCTATGCCACGTTCGGTGACCATGTATCGATCTTATATTCTGTTTAACCTCGTTAAATGGATTCTTTTACTTATTTAATTAAAACGTCTTTTTATTTGAAAACCTCTTTTTTTAGCAAGACCGATCTCCGAATTGGGTGGAATGGGTGCTCCTTGACCTTCCCGTTCCATAATCTAAGCCCTGAACCCAAAATCTCTTTTCAAATGGTTTTTTCTATATTTCCAACTAAATAAATATAGGTGGCGACTCAAAAAAGATGTATAAAAAAATTCACGCATCGCTACAAATATGGAAATTGTCTTGAGTTCAAGTGACTTACCTTCTGCCTTGAGGGAGAAGTCATATTTATATGAGGAAGAGGTTTGGATTATTCTCAAATATCAAGGGAACATGTGTTCATATCTCATTGGCGGAGAGTCCTTTTGGTTGGTAGAGTGGGGAACATATCTCTGTTGGGACATAGATTATGGGAGCATCATCCATGTCATGCAGAGGGAGTGGAGTTGTGGAGATCTTTGTTGGAGGGACCACTAGGGTGATCGTCATGCTCATAGGGGGACCATTCTAGGTCACTTAGGGTCATTACACGTGGAAAGGTTATTGATATCAGTAGGAAGGAACGATCGTCCAAGTCATGGGAGGATAATGAGATTAGTTGGATAGGAGGAAATTGCATTGGGACATTTCCTTGGAGGCGGTCTGCTAGTGATGACATGGGGAAATGATACTGATTAGGCTCAAGGGGAGAAGATAATGGGAGAGATTTAATGAGGAATTATGAGGTGATGGCGGCATGCGGCTTGGAGGGGAGACCGCATCTAGACGGTTTGGGGGAGGCCGCGAGAAGGAGGTGACCGCTATTTGCGATTTGAGGGGAGAAGGGCGAATGCGGGTGACGGTGTGAAGATGGCGGTTTGAGGGGAGAGGGACGAAATTGCCTTACGCGATGTGAGGGAGAGAGGCGTGCGGCAGGCGAAGGACTAGTGGCGGTATGAAGGGAAAAGGGAGAATGGGATGAGAAGGACAAGGGGAGAATAGGATGAGAAGGACAATGGGAGATTAGGATGAGAAGGACAAGGGCGGATAGGGGGAGAAGGACAAGGGCGGATAGGGGAGAGAGTCACAAAGGCGGTGTGAGGGAGACCGACTTAGGTGGTTTGGCTTGTCACCATGCCTTGATCCGGTTCATTTTGACTTGTCATTTTTACAATTCGGCTTGAGCATGAGCCTTAAGCTTTGACTCATCAATTGTAATTACTGTTATTGATATTTCTATTTATAAAATATTAGAATGATCATAACACTATTCACCTTCTCTAGCTATTTTTCATACCCTTATTGCCCTTCTACTGGGACCAACAGGGTTCTTACTAGATGAAGAAGGAAATGCAATTTTTAATTGTGGGCATGAAGTATTAATTAAATAAAGAGTAATTAGTTTGTGTTTAGTTTTTAATTGTGGGCATACGATATTAATTAAAAGATAATGCATTTTTTTTAATAAGTTAGTGTCTATTTCATTATTCATTACTTTTAGACTTTGATATAGAATAAACTTAAATGTAAAAGTAATTTTTAAATGAAAAAGAATGATAAATTAAAGAATAATTAGGGATAAATGTGTTTCGGTAGTGATTAAGGTTAAGCTAGTATCTCTCTCTATATATAGTTTTTCTATCTTAATCTTCTAAAATGAGCTAAACTCGAACAATATAGACAGATCTGAGGCTAGGTGTTTCCCAAGATAGTGACTCCATGTGGGTAAATGTGTGTTCGGTAGTGATTAGGGGAGTAAAGGCGTGGGTTAGAAAAAGTGCGGGTTGGGTTGGAAAAAGTGGGTGGGTTCAAAAAATGAAATGAGGAGGAGAAATTCGAAAAAGTCCTTTTCCTTAATAAACAAGCCTATTTTACATTGACAGAAAAATCTTTCTGTTTTATTTTTTCGTGCTTACTCAATCGAAGCATCGAAAAATGGGAAAAATGTTTTCAAAACACATTTTCTCCAAACAAACTAACCGAAACCACCTATGTATGTATCCAAGTCTTGCTTAAAAAGCATCTACATATAGGCATTTCCAACCATTTTAGTTGATAAATGTTCTTTATCTATCTATCTACCTATCTATCCGAATAAGTCAACATGAGATACTCCCTGCTCCTTCGTCTCTCTCGGTTTAATATTTATAGTTTTGACTTTAAACGAAAATTAAGAAAAAATATATATTAATGAGAATGAAAAGTAAAAGTTGGAGAGGGAAAATTAGTAAGAAACTTGATTAAATAAATTGTTATTATGAGTGTAGCAAGTGAGAACTCAATTGTCATTTTAGGAAAATAAACAATCAAGAGCCCTTCTAAACGAGATACATAATGCTAAAAAGAAAGTAAAATCTTAAACCCCAGGTAACCTGGAAGGATGAAGCTATTTTAAATTATTGAATACAAGAAAATAATTTAATTTTCTCAATTCTCATTCTGTAATCTATACTAATGAAATGTCCCCTTAGCCCCAACTCGAGGGTTAAATGGGCTAGCCAACATTATCATACGAATTTGAAACGCAAGAGTGGCCGGATCGGGGAAGTCGCATTGGCCCTGATACGTCTTTGTGATTCTCCGTATGAGCCCCAACCGATTTGGCCCAAATCCAGTAGGCTAACATTTCAATTGCGAGATTTGACCTCATTGGCCGAGGAACGCCGCCCGCCTCCACTCCGAGTGAGCAAATCGGCAGGCCAGGGGCGGATCTACAAGTGTACGGTGATGGTGCGCGTGCACCGAGTCAAATTTTTTTACCAATTTTTTTTTTTTTTTTACTAAGTGCATCAGCAAAAAAGAATTGACCGTTTAGAATGGGAGGTGAACCTGGCATTAGTAAAGTAAGCCCCAACAAAGTTGCAGCCGTTTGGAGTTTGTAACGTTTGTTCGCTTTCGATCTTTGTCTTTTTCTGTTTCCAAGTCAACGCACGAGAGACGTTCCGTTCTGGTTCCCAGCGAGCGACAACCACCACCGACTCCAATCTCCATTCTTCATCCATCAAGCTTCAATTCTCTGTCCTCCGGTAAGTATCCCAAACCCTCAAATCTCTCCTTTGACTTCTCTCTCTCTCATTCAAGTAAAATATAAATCTAGAGTTTGAAAATAATTTTGGGGCTTTGATTTTTTTTTAGATTTAGTGGGTGATATATATATATATATATATATATATATATATATATATATATATATGTGTGTGTGTGTGTTGATTAAATGTTTGATTTCAAAATATGTATGTGTTTGATTTTTAATTTTTGTTGATTAAATTGTTGTTGCTGTTTGAATTTTTGTGTAGGGTATTTGGTGGTGTTATTGTTGATTATTGAATATAGACAAATTTCTCATTAAAAAGAAAAAAAATTGAGGATGGTGAAACTAATAGTTTTGGGGTGGGTAATTCTAGTAGTGCACCCGAGTCAACAATTGGTTCCTGTTGTGGCTTACGCTAGTAAAGAGTTTGTTGATTTGAATAGTCTTCTTTCGGATCCTGCGCACTTAGAAAAAGAATTTACGAATATCATCCAAATCAAGTAGATGATATTAGAAGATACTATCTAGTGAAGGGTCCTAGTCAATCCCATGGTCATGATTTACTCGCTTCAAAGATGATTGGAATTTATCACGTCACTTTAATCCGAAATGGTTCAAAGAATATGGTAATTGGTTAAGAGTATAGCATTACGAAGACAAAACATATTGTTTGTCTTTGTTATTTGTTTAAAGAATAAATTATGTGATTAAAGATTTGGTGCTTGTGCATTTATAAGTGTTGGTTTTTCTAGGTTGGCATAAAAAGGAGAGGTTTGATTTACATGTGGGTGGAGTCAATAGTTTCCATTATATTTCATTAAAGATGTGTGAAGATCTAATGAGGCAGAGTCAATCTATTGAAGTTGCTTTTCATAGACAAGATGATGCTTTGAGAAATGATAGCAGGATTCGATTATGTGCTTCAATTGCTATGATTATAGATTATTGTTGAATCAATGTAATTGCGCTACGGAAAATTTTAGTATGAAGTTATGTAGTGTAAATTGTGCACCCTGGTTAAGAAATCCACAG
This sequence comes from Adenophora triphylla var. japonica, assembly GCA_022495995.1. NCBI lineage: Eukaryota > Viridiplantae > Streptophyta > Magnoliopsida > Asterales > Campanulaceae > Adenophora > Adenophora triphylla. The sequence goes on from JAFEMH010000370.1 coordinate 808,979, forward strand.
ATCACAAGTCCTTGTCGGCGGCGGACGGCGGCTAACGATGAGCAAGAAGGAGGTATTCAAGTTAGCGAAAGGGTTTAGGGGAAGAGCCCAAGAACTGCATAAGGATTGCTCGAGAAAGGGTTGAAAAGGCTCTTCGATATTCATACGAGAGATCGCCGCAACAAGAAAACGTGATATACGTTCCCTCTGGATTAGAACGCATCAATGCCGGCTTTGCCAGCTTACATGGCGTATGTAATTTCCATTCCTACTTTTCACGTTTTTTTAGATATCGTTCTTCAGCTTATTTTTTGATGTCCTGAATTGAACCCCTAATCGTTTTTATTTCCAAGCTATTTGGTGATTATATTCCTTCTTTTCTCATACATCATATTCTATCTGTTGATACTGAGTGCCACAGCAAACAGGGGATGGGAAATCTTGTTTAATAATATGTGGGAGTGCTTAGGTCTGAAGCCTTGAACCTAACCACCTTGGAGATGCCAGACAATCTTAAGTAACATAAGAATTACCTTGTGATAACGCCATGAAAATCGGATGGCCCGTAGGGGGCAAAGGTTGGGAAAAGAGCATCGAGGCCACTAGCCAGATCTGCAAAATAGCACCGTTAGGGGTGCGGGGTTGCCATGCTATAACCCTTGGGTGTAAGAATGAGTGCATGTCTGTGAATAATCTGTAGGAGTAAGCTCTAGAGAGGAAGTATATGTAGAGGAGAGAGAGAGCGTATAATGATGTGTGGACATACCTTGCACCAAGTAAATGAGGGTTATATATATAGATGGAGTGTGTGTATGTGGAACTTTTGGGGTAGTATATATTTGGCATAAGCATATATGTGGTATATTTGTGTGTATTATACTGTGTATAAGTGTGTGTATAAATATATCTAAAAGTCAGGGTTCATCGCCTTGTTTCATTACTTTGTATTAATTAAGCACAATAACACAAAGTGAAAAGTAAGAAGACATCACCCAACATTTGAAGACTTGAAGTATTATACAATATGAGAAGGA
>JAFEMH010000371.1:600000-809986 GCA_022495995.1 Adenophora triphylla var. japonica
ACATACGCAAAATATTAACATCTTTACCAAAAGAAAATTAAACATAAAAATCCCAAACAAAAGTGAGTCACAAACATGACTCGCACAACACTCATATAAAATATCAAAATTCAAACACCTTAACTAATATTTCTTAAAGCCTTATCTTGGTTTCTATCAGGCTTCATTTATAAGTTCTCCAAGGCGTTGGACAACTCTTTGGCGTAATCAACCGCTTCCTTAATGTTGATGTGGGAAGTAGCAGTTTTAAAAATTTCTTTACTCTCCAAGTTTTCTCCGATTCAAGAAATTTTGGGGGCAATTGTTGGGGATGGAATTTTTAATGTATGTATATAATCGACATCTTAAAGCAGGTCAATATGTCAAGATGCCTTACATCTTGGCCTCAGCATCTTAGTCTCTGCATCTTGGACCGACATCTTGGATCGACATCTTCATCTTGAGATGGTCAACATGTCAGAACATCTTGAAGCTGAACATCTTGGAGCAGTTTTGCGGTTGCTATTTTTTAGGGCCATTATCGCATGATGAACCGAAAGAAGACTCGGACTCTCCTCAAATCTCTCCTCCAACCGCCAAAGAAGACCAAGTCTCCATAATCTCCTCAACAACCCTAGGCTGAGATTTTAGGGTAGTTTTTTTTTATCTTTATTTTTTACCTTTATTATAAATAGGGGTACGGAGAAGAGAGAAGACACGTGTATTCACACACTCACAATCACTCTTGTAATTCTCTCCATATTTCCGATCTTGTAACACAACGATCATAGGAAAATTTGGTCAAGGTAGGTCTTCCAAAACCTCCCGAGGTTTTATGCCGGCGAACAAGTTGTTCAAGGGCTTTCCTCGTCAAAATCCTTTGTCATTTTCATCTTGATTACACACACAAATCTTTATTCCATTTCACCCAATTTCTTCTCTTTGATAAATTTGGTTATTTAAAATCACTTGTCGAAATTTGACCAAAACAATTTGGCGCCGTCTGTGGGAACTTTGGTTTTTTAGATTTGTTTAGAATATCGAGATGGTCAATCCAACTTCCGATCAGGTAACCCCGTTAGCCTCCGAGGCTGGGGGCAGGGCGGCTGGGGGGCAGCAAGGTGCACCTCGAGAGATGCCCACCTCTGAAGTCAGTCTTGGCATCATGACCAACATGACAGCCATGTTGGGTGAACTAAATAAGCGAATGAATGCTCAACATGATACCAACATAATGATTTTTAATGCTATAGAGAATCTGCGAAAAGGGAAGCAAGTTGAGCCTCAAGTTGCAACTCCATTACAACCTTTATTTCCTAGACCTCTTTTTGGTGTAGGTACTGGGGGCAATCTTGGAGACATCCCCATGGCGAGTGCAGTACAGACTGATAGTACAACTGTGACTACTAGTCAAGTTGCCCAACATGGTCACACATTTCCATTCAGCCGACATGTGCCTACATCTTGCTATACTTATGCCGCTCCATCTTCAGGACAACTAGGGAGTTTTTATAATGCATTTAATAATTCTGATGCTCAATTTTATACTAACATTTTTGTAGAAAGCCAAGTTGCTAGAGAGTTACAGCAGATCAAAGAGATGATTATGAACTTGCCTGGAGTTGCTTTGCCATATCATCAAGCTTTTCCAACTTGTTACAATGAGTCTTGCTTTGTTCCAGCAATAGCCAACATGGAGATCCCGAAGAGATTTGCAGTGCCCCACATGAAGAAGTACGATGGGAGCACAGATCCAGTAGAGCATGTGTTGCTATACCAAGAATTAATGGACATCATCAGCATTCCTTCAATCTTCAAAGAAGCCTGTCTTTGTAGGGGCTTTGGTTCCACCTTGTCTGGACCAACTTTGAAATGGCTAACTGGCCTACCGCTAAACTCTATATCATCTTACTCTCAATTGGTCAATATGTTTGAGAATCAATTTTCATGTAATAGAGCTTTTGAGAAACTAACTAGTGACCTCTATAGGGTGGTGCAACAACCTGATGAAAGCTTGAAAGATTATTTGAACAGGTTCAACAAAGAGGCTGTGACTATCCCCAACTTGAACATGCCCACAGCTACCGAGGCATTAAGATTGGGCTTGAAAAAGGGATCACCTTATTACGATGAATTGGTCATGACTCCATGCAAGAGACTTGAAGATGTCAGGACGAGAGCCATTAAATTCATCAGACTGGAAGAAGATAAGCTCATAGTCCTAAAATAACCACAATGAGGCTGACAAAATAGGAAAAGATGACCACCTATCTTCAACATGTCAAAATGTTAGCAAAACAGTACCTCAAGTTGTATTCCATGTAAGTTCTCATTTTTTCATAAAAGCAAACTCCAAAAACAGGTATGTTTTAAATTTTGTCAAGTCATTTATTTATGTTTGTCAATTCTTTTGTTATGCTAAAAATCCTTACTGACTTAAGCATCGGAGGGGTGTTAGCTAAGCTAACACCCAACCCTAACATGAATCTGTTTTGCAGGGTCTACAACTTAAAGGAGATGAATAGGTTCAAGATGTTAACACGCCAGTACGGATCCAACATGTTGAGACCTTAGCTGAAGAGGTTCAACATGTTAACATGCAGTACGGCTCCAACATGTTGAGACCTTAGCTGAAGAGGTTCAACATGTTAACACCCCAGTACGGCTCCAACATGTTAAGACCTTAGCTGAAGAGGTTCAACATGTTAACACGCCAATACGGCTCCAACATGTTGAGACCTTAGCTGAAGTGGAATAGAATATGTCAATACGTCAGTATGGCTTAGACTTATTCTATTTTCAACTGGATCACATTGTCCAAGGTATAACTTGCTTATGGTTAAAAGATTATACATCTTTTCAAACGAATTAAGGTTTCTACACCTTCGTCCGAGCGCACGATTTCACACTTATTCAAGTTGTGACCATTGGTTGTAACATTAACATGTTACCAATATGAACACCCGAAAAAGATGAATCCATCTTCCAATCAACTAAGGAATGAAGATTAACATCTTCATCAAAAATCAAGTACAAACGAAAAAGATCAAGGATCTTCAATAAACATACGCAAAAGATTAACATCTTTACCAAAAGAAAATTAAACATAAAAATCCCAAACAAAAGTGAGTCACAAACGTGACTCGCACAACACTCATATAAAATATCAAAATTCAAACACCTTAACTAATATTTCTTAAAGCCTTATCTTGGTTTCTATCAGGCTTCATTTATAAGTTCTCCAAGGCGTTGGACAACTCTTTGGCGTAATCAACCGCTTCCTTAATGTTGATGTGGGAAGTAGCAGTTTTAAAATTTCTTTACTCTCCAAGTTTTCTCCGATTCAAGAAATTTTGGGGGCAATTGTTGGGATGGAATTTTTAATGTATGTATATAATCGACATCTTAAAGCAGGTCAATATGTCAAGACGCCTTACATGTTGGCCTCAGCATCTTAGTCTCTGCATCTTGGACCGACATCTTGGATCGACATCTTCATCTTGAGATGGTCAACATGTCAGAACATCTTGAAGCTGAACATCTTGGAGCAGTTTTGCGGTTGCTATTTTTTAGGGCCATTATCGCATGATGAACCGAAAGAAGACTCGGACTCTCCTCAAATCTCTCCTCCAACCGCCAAAGAAGACCAAGTCTCCCTAATCTCCTCAACAACCCTAGGCTGAGATTTTAGGGTAGTTTTTTTATCTTTATTTTTTACCTTTATTATAAATAGGGGTACGGAGAAGAGAAGACACGTGTATTCACACACTCACAATCACTCTTGTAATTCTCTCCATATTTCCGATCTTGTAACACAACGATCATAGGAAAATTTGGTCAAGGTAGGTCTTCCAAAACCTCCCGAGGTTTTATGCCGGCGAACAAGTTGTTCAAGGGCTTTCCTCGTCAAAATCCTTTGTCATTTTCATCTTGATTACACACACAAATCTTTATTCCATTTCACCCAATTTCTTCTCTTTGATAAATTTGGTTATTTAAAATCACTTGTCGAAATTTGACCAAAACAATTTGGCGCCGTCTGTGGGAACTTTGGTTTTTTAGATTTGTTTAGAATATCGAGATGGTCAATCCAACTTCCGATCAGGTAACCCCGTTAGCCTCCGAGGCTGGGGGCAGGGCGGCTGGGGGGCAGCAAGGTGCACCTCGAGAGATGCCCACCTCTGAAGTCAGTCTTGGCATCATGACCAACATGACAGCCATGTTGGGTGAACTAAATAAGCGAATGAATGCTCAACATGATACCAACATAATGATTTTTAATGCTATAGAGAATCTGCGAAAAGGGAAGCAAGTTGAGCCTCAAGTTGCAACTCCATTACAACCTTTATTTCCTAGACCTCTTTTTGGTGTAGGTACTGGGGGCAATCTTGGAGACATCCCCATGGCGAGTGCAGTACAGACTGATAGTACAACTGTGACTACTAGTCAAGTTGCCCAACATGGTCACACATTTCCATTCAGCCGACATGTGCCTACATCTTGCTATACTTATGCCGCTCCATCTTCAGGACAACTAGGGAGTTTTTATAATGCATTTAATAATTCTGATGCTCAATTTTATACTAACACTTTTGTAGAAAGCCAAGTTGCTAGAGAGTTACAGCAGATCAAAGAGATGATTATGAACTTGCCTGGAGTTGCTTTGCCATATCATCAAGCTTTTCCAACTTGTTACAATGAGTCTTGCTTTGTTCCAGCAATAGCCAACATGGAGATCCCGAAGAGATTTGCAGTGCCCCACATGAAGAAGTACGATGGGAGCACAGATCCAGTAGAGCATGTGTTGCTATACCAAGAATTAATGGACATCATCAGCATTCCTTCAATCTTCAAAGAAGCCTGTCTTTGTAGGGGCTTTGGTTCCACCTTGTCTGGACCAACTTTGAAATGGCTAACTGGCCTACCGCTAAACTCTATATCATCTTACTCTCAATTGGTCAATATGTTTGAGAATCAATTTTCATGTAATAGAGCTTTTGAGAAACTAACTAGTGACCTCTATAGGGTGGTGCAACAACCTGATGAAAGCTTGAAAGATTATTTGAACAGGTTCAACAAAGAGGCTGTGACTATCCCCAACTTGAACATGTCCACAGCTACCGAGGCATTCAGATTGGGCTTGAAAAAGGGATCACCTTATTACGATGAATTGGTCATGACTCCATGCAAGAGACTTGAAGATGTCAGGACGAGAGCCATTAAATTCATCAGACTGGAAGAAGATAAGCTCATAGTCCTAAAATAACCACAATGAGGCTGACAAAATAGGAAAAGATGACCACCTATCTTCAACATGTCAAAATGTTAGCAAAACAGTACCTCAAGTTGTATTCCATGTAAGTTCTCATTTTTTCATAAAAGCAAACTCCAAAAACAGGTATGTTTTAAATTTTGTCAAGTCATTTATTTATGTTTGTCAATTCTTTTGTTATGCTAAAAATCCTTACTGACTTAAGCATCGGAGGGGTGTTAGCTAAGCTAACACCCAACCCTAACATGAATCTGTTTTGCAGGGTCTACAACTTAAAGGAGATGAATAGGTTCAACATGTTAACACGCCAGTACGGATCCAACATGTTGAGACCTTAGCTGAAGAGGTTCAACATGTTAACATGCAGTACGGCTCCAACATGTTGAGACCTTAGCTGAAGAGGTTCAACATGTTAACACGCCAGTACGGCTCCAACATGTTGAGACCTTAGCTGAAGAGGTTCAACATGTTAACACGCCAATACGGCTCCAACATGTTGAGACCTTAGCTGAAGTGGAATAGAATATGTCAATACGTCAGTACGGCTTAGACTTATTCTATTTTCAACTGGATCACATTGTCCAAGGTATAACTTGCTTATGGTTAAAAGATTATACATCTTTTCAAACGAATTAAGGTTTCTACACCTTCGCCCGAGCGCACGATTTCACACTTATTCAAGTTGTGACCATTGGTTGTAACATTAACATGTTACCAATATGAACACCCGAAAAGATGAATCCATCTTCCAATCAACTCAAGGAATGAAGATTAACATCTTCATCAAAAATCAAGTACAAACGAAAAGATCAAGGATCTTCAATAAACATACGCAAAAGATTAACATCTTTACCAAAAGAAAATTAAACATAAAAATCCCAAACAAAAGTGAGTCACAAACATGACTCGCACAACACTCATATAAAATATCAAAATTCAAACACCTTAACTAATATTTCTTAAAGCCTTATCTTGGTTTCTATCAGGCTTCATTTATAAGTTCTCCAAGGCGTTGGACAACTCTTTGGCGTAATCAACCGCTTCCTTAATGTTGATGTGGGAAGTAGCAGTTATAAAAATTTCTTTACTCTCCAAGTTTTCTCCGATTCAAGAAATTTTGGGGGCAATTGTTGGGATGGAATTTTTAATGTATGTATATAATCGACATCTTAAAGCAGGTCAATATGTCAAGACGCCTTACATCTTGGCCTCAGCATCTTAGTCTCTGCATCTTGGACCGACATCTTGGATCGACATCTTCATCTTGAGATGGTCAACATGTCAGAACATCTAGAAGCTGAACATCTTGGAGCAGTTTGCGGTTGCTATTTTTTAGGGCCATTATCGCATGATGAACCGAAAGAAGACTCGGACTCTCCTCAAATCTCTCCTCCAACCGCCAAAGAAGACCAAGTCTCCCTAATCTCCTCAACAACCCTAGGCTGAGATTTTAGGGTAGTTTTTTTTATCTTTATTTTTTACCTTTATTATAAATAGGGGTACGGAGAAGAGAGAAGACACGTGTATTCACACACTCACAATCACTCTTGTAATTCTCTCCATATTTCCGATCTTGTAACACAACGATCATAGGAAAATTTGGTCAAGGTAGGTCTTCAAAAACCTCCCGAGGTTTTATGACGGCGAACAAGTTGTTCAAGGGCTTTCCTCATCAAAATCCTTTGTCATTTTCATCTTGATTACACACACAAATCTTTATTCCATTTCACCCAATTTCTTCTCTTTGATAAATTTGGTTATTTACAATCACTTGTCGAAATTTGACCAAAACAACTTGAGAAGGCTACTTTAGCAAGAATAACTTCAACAAACAGAAACAGGCTGCCCATAAACACTAATGCCACTATCACCTGAACCACCCTTAAAAATGATCCATATAATTCACATCAGATTTACAAGATACTGCTTATCTATTTGCAATGGAAATCTTTAGTCAAGACAAGAATACAAGTTGATGTGATGAATTACACAACCGAAATGCCCCCGACACTTTCCGGGGGCATTTCGGACATTTTCCGGACTGTTATTTTAAAAAACGGACAAAATCGGGACCGGGGAACGAACTCCCACGCATTTGGTGAGTCATGGGACACGTGGCAGCCATGCCACAGCCCACACATCACCTTTCAATCAGAAATCAAAGGGAAAAGACTAAAATACCCCTGGTATACAGTCAAAGTCCGGCCGGACTCACTGTGCACATTTTCTGAAATTGCCAGCAAGCCCTTCAAAATTCCAAAATACCAAAAAACCCCTGGAAAACAGTCTAAGTCCGGCCGGACTCTTACTGCATTTTTCATCTATAAATAGGAGGGCTGTCAAAGCCATTTGATAACACAAAAATTACCCCAAAAAATCACCACGGCCCTTACCAGTTTCACCCCTCCCGAGCTTCCGTTTTGCCTCGATTCACGTGAAACCTCCGTATTTCGATCAAATACATCCCTCACCACTACGAAACACCATTTCAAACCTCTTTCCGTGTCCCGTACACACCTTCCGAGCTAAAGGAGTCGACCCTAGCCATAGGTATAACTCCCTCTCTCTAATATCTCGTCTCGTCTCGGTTTACGCACCAGTCGCTATAACCGTTTCGAACACCGTTACTGAAATGTAGACGCCTCCGTCTAACGGGGTCCGATACGTTTTAGCCACTCGATCCTCTTCTGTTTCCGTAAGAGAAGTAATCACGGGTTAAAACGGCGTTCCGACCCCGTTCCGTTTACTTTTTCTGTCATTTACCATTCCGGATCGATCGATCCGTTGATCGTCATTTACTTTCTGTCACTTACAATTCCGAGCCATTTTGGCTCGTTGATCGTCATTTACAACTCCGAGCCGTTTGGCTCGTCGATCGTCATTTAGGATTCCGGATCGTTTGATTCCGTTGATACTGCTTTAAATACTGTCATTTACAAAGTCCGACCCGTTTGGATCGTGATAGTATTTACTTTTCAAAGTCCGAGTCGCAACCCGATTCGTTGATTGCATGTCATTTAATACGCATTTTTCCCGTAAAAATCGTTAACAATGAATCGCCCGGTTCAAAACCAAAAGTTCGTCATTCGAACTCCTTTTCAACAAGCTCAAAATCGACGTTTGCCACGCAAACGTTCATTTCAAACTCAAATCGACGTTTGCCACGCAAACGCTCATTTTCGTCTCAAAATCGACGTTTGCCACGCAAACGCTCATTTCAAACTCAAAATCGACGTTTGTCACGCAAACGCTCATTTCAACTCAAATCGACGTTTGCCACACAAACGCTCATTTCCGTCTCAAAACCGACGTTTGTCATTCAAACGATCGCTTTTTTCAAAAGTCACCTAATCAACGTTTGACAATCAAACCAAGATTAAGCTTGTCATTCAAGCCCCCATTTCAAAACACACACACACACACACACACAATTTCGAGAAAGGTAGAAAGACTCGTCGTACGAGGCGTTTCGGGTGATCTCAATATACTCTTCCCGAAACGTAACGTGACCTCCGAACCTAACAATCTCTAGTACTAAAAAAGCTTTTTACTCGTTTTTGCTACCAATAAAAATGACCCCCATTTTCAAAGCCTTTTCCTAAGTTTTTGCTACCAATAAAAACGACACCATTTTCACAAAAGCCGTTTCTCAACATTTTGGGCTCAAAATACAAAAACCGCGTGGCGACTCCTCATTTTTTCCTTCCCATGAAGCGAGGTCTCAGACACCAACCCTCCGCGAAAGACAACCGCGTTTCGCGCCGCCCGCGCGAAATCCCGGGTAATTTCAGTTGGCGACTCCGCTGGGGAGATGAATACTTTTTTCAAAACTGCCGTCGTTTTCAAAAAAGCCTTCCGTGGGTCAAAATTTCGTTTACCCTTCCTCGTTTTCATGTGCGTGTGTTACTTTAAAACTCGAACGGTTTTTTTTCAAAGGCATTACATTGACATTTTCCAAAATCATACCATGTTTGTGCATTCCCATTCATGTTTGATTTTCATGCTGTCTTTTGAACTGCGCATCATAATGCTTTAAGACACATTCTGAAAAATCTCTGTTTTTACTCAGAAAAAGAATTTTAGTGACCGCACACTACGCGTACTTGCTGCCTCGGAACACCGCACTTCACGTGCACTTGCTGCCTCGGTACACTACACACTACAACCCCTAACCCGGGATGGCCTTATCAGTTGCACCCCGATTGGTCTGCCAGACACCTTTCAGGGGCGCACGGGGTCGTCCCAAACATCCCATCCTAGCCCGTGTAAGCCATGCACTCTTTGTGTCACACTTTGTCCAAGACCCCGGTTGGTTTTTTGGCTTAGCTCGTGTCATAAAGCCTAAGTGTACGTTTTTTACGCCGGGCCCCGCTCCGACTCAAGCTCGAAAGGTTGAGACCGAAGGTCATTCCCGACCCGAAGTCTCGAGATTTTCAGCCTTGACTTTGACGCGGAGCTCTGCCGAAAAATATACCCGAAGGTTCAATGTGACGCCGTGTCACCAAACCTCACCGTATCCACCGTGCCAGCTACAACTTGGCCAACGCCAAAAGCTAAGGTCCCTCACGCAAGCGAGTCAGGAGAGGTCATGCCAAAATTTTGGCACGATCCCCCACCTTAACTTAAGGACGTTGACTTCGACTGTGGCCCGTGCGTCACATGCGTTGAAAGCTTGCGTGATCAGCTAGCCTTAAGTTCACTTTTTCCTTTGTCGGTGGAACTCGCTTGCCTTATAAGACCTCGGTCGGGATAGTCCGTCTCGAGAAAGATGATCTACAATGGAAACGAGGGGCTTATAAGCGTAGTGACGAGATCTACTGATTAGAGCTCTAGGATTAGTTGCGAAAAAGAAGACTCGCTCTTTTCCAATCGATTAGGACTCTATGAAACCACACTTTAAGTAAACATTAATCGTAACTGCACATTGCACAAGCCCGAAACCTTGAGCCAAATACCCTTTTCCGAAGCCTAAACCCTTCCTTTCGTTCCCTGCAGCGAGCAGAAAGTGGTTCAGATTTCCGGGTCAGCGCCTTGCCAGAATCACAGTAACGGCAGCGTCGAGACGGGTTCTTCGGTTCCCTCGGTTCCCTCGGCCCAGAATTTCCGACATGTCTAGTTCACCGAGAAATCGTGACGGGGAAGGACCCCCGCCACCGGCAACAGATATGACATTGGAAGAAGCCATCAGGGCTTGTGAGGTTCACAAGAGGCGAAAGAAGATTAGCGAATTTCGTGGTAGTACAGCTCTTCGAATGAGCGTGGTATAGCGGCTATCCCCCAGTCGAGACGGTACTTTTGTCACAGTCGAGGATGACGATTCCCGAAACCAGTTCACCAAACCTTCAATCGGGTTCCTCCCCATCAACTTACGGGATGCCTTCGAATCAAGGAAGCAACGGCCGACCTAGGCTTCACGTTGCCACCTCCCGGGGCAACCTGTAATATTTGGCCGGCCCAGTGCTACTCCTATCACTCAATACCACCGGTGCACCGCTGGACCATCTCAGATGCCAATATCCTTCAATACCCTCCGGGTTCGTCCCATTGCCTATACACGAATCCCAAAACACCGAACAAACCACGATACGGTTCGGAAAAGGCCCCCATATATCCACATATATCAAGCCTTCCACCTCCAATCACTACCGCTCACGTGGTAGCACCCGGCGTCGAGCCTCACAGTCCACCACTGGACCTAACCTTAGTCTGGATGGTCGAACAGATGAAAGACCTGAAAGCCACCATGGGCAGCTCAAAGCAGGAAACGCTTAAATCCACGGATCCGGGAATGGTCACGCCTCTCCCTGCCAAGTTCAGAATGCCGGAGATGGACCGATTCGACGGAACCGAATGTCCTCAAACGCACGTCGAAACCTACGTTCTCGGCATGAGAGCAAAAGGAGCAACCCTCCAGCAAATGGCCGACCACTTCCAGCATACGCTTAAAAGTTCAGCGTTACGATGGTTTCTAAAGGTCAAGCCTGCGGATCGCCACACCTGGGATCAGATTAGTAACATCTTCCTGGAATGGTACCGATCCAACTTAGAGTGGGAAACAAGTCGCGAGGACTTAATCACCACTGAGCAGAAAGTGGATGAAAGTGTTGGGGAATTCTACAAGAGGTGGAGTTGGAAACTCTTCGAGATCATGGAGCCACTCTCCAAAGAGGAACAGATGCGGATCTTCAAGTCCTGCTTAAGACCGTCCATCAGAACTCTCATCAGTCATCATTTCTTCCCAGATCTCCGGGCCATGGTCAATGCCGGCTCATAGTTCGAGAAGGATCTCAAGGAAAAGTTGGCTACTGCACAGCCATACAGATACCGCTCAGCAGTTGCATTCAATCCCGCACCGGCCCCCGGCAAAGGGAAAGATACGTCTGTCAACTATATCCATCAGGGACAGCAGTCGGGCAACAGAAACCCAGTCCCACAAAGCAACAACTCCACTTCAAAGCAGCCTGCCGTACACTTCGACAAGTTGGACATGCCGCTAAGCAAGATGTTGGAAGGGTTAATCAAGGAAGGTCTCCTTAAACCCGTTGCAAATTACAAACCCAAGAATCCCGTAGCCAATGCGGACAAGAACAAATACTGCGCCTTCCATCAGTATCACGGCCATACCACAGACAACTGTTTGGGGTTACGATACGAAATCCAGAACTTGATAGAAGAAGGCAAATTGGAGCGTCCCCGTGGGCCCAATACAGTCGGAAACCCCTTTCCGAACAATAACAGTGTGAATTCCATTGAGTGGGTGCCCAAGAAGATTGTCGCAGAGCCAGTTCCTCCGATTCTTCCTGTCGGGTCCTCATCTAATGTCCACATCAGCTACGATGTTTGTGACTGCTCCGCCTGCCTGGAGTACGAGTCCCAAGAGATGGTCCGGAGCAATCCTCCGAGAAAACAGAAGAAGAAGTCCTCTCAACAGCAACTGAGAGAAAGATACGAAGCTGGAGACACCAGTGTGGGTACACTCGGAGAGCCATCCGGGAGGTTCGACTACTACGTACTCTACTCTAGCCAGTCCTCCCTTCCTCCAGGCCATGCAGCTTTAGAGCAGACAAGGGTGGAAAAGCCGAAAAGTCCCGCTGAAACCAGAGTTCAGGCCCCAGGGCTCCGGAATACCTCAGACCTTGGTAACCTTACTGCCAGTCAGAGACAAAACCCCCCGCGGGATCAGCTAAGATTCAATTTGTCCAGCTTTCGAGCTCGGACCAGCAAAGGAAGATCAAAGTCAGCTTGGCACTCGCACTCGATCAACGTGCTAACCAAGGGCGGCAACCGCCACAAGCAGCCTCAACGCAATCCCGAGGTTCCTGCAAAGGCTTTACCTCGCAAAAGAAAGACAGGAAACGGGTGGCTGGATGACTCTCCTTCTACGGATAGAGATGAGATCTACGATTCCCGACTGTATGGCAGTATGATCACGTTCTGTGACGAAGATCTACCGAGAGATGCCTCGGGGCACAATGAAGCTCTGTACATCACTCTCAAGCTCAACACCATATCACTCCCCGGAGTATTGGTAGATAACGGGTCAGCCGTTAATGTTCTCCCTCTCAGCATGATGCGAGCCCTCCGCATCAACGAAAGCCATCTGATTCCGTCAACCCGGACTATCGTGGCCTATGACAAAGACGTCTCGTCCCATCCTGGGGACGGTGACTCGGGAACTCGTTCGAGACCCAAATGGTGCCAAAATTCCATGTGATGGACATTCCATCCGAGTTCACAGCCTCTCTGGGACACCCTTGGCTACATCACATGAAAGCCATAGCCTCCACTCTCCATCAGTGTGTTAAGTTCATTAACCGGCAGGGAGATCTTGAAGTCATCCGAGGGGACAGTTTCCTCATAGGAAACGAAGCCGAGACAATAGCCAAGCGTGCCCGTAGTCAGGCACCGGGGCTACCTCCTTCAAATCAACCAAGGGACTATCGGGGCAAATCTCATCAGAATCCCTCAGAGTCTGGAGATGCTAATTATGTAAACATACTCGAGCAAAGTGCACTCGAAGCAGTCCGATACATCAAGTTCAACTGTCGTTTCCAACATTTGGAGGCAGATTGGAAAGAAACGCTGAACATCGCCATGATGCGGGCACATAAACCCCCAGTCTCCAATCGGAGATTCGTCAGTATTCTTCAAACCAACTCTCTGGCCCCGTCAGGCGAAGAGATCTTCATGATAAAGGTCAACAAGCACCGCCATTCTCATTTTGAATGCATGAAAGTCATATGGGACGTTCTCCACGAGGAACTACCCGCTGCACCCCTCTTCTCCAATGAAGGGCATGATGTTTTCCTAGCAGCTCCAGCAACGCACCCGGACGCAATACATCCCTACGTTTGAATTGAGCCATCATATGACGACGAGTTAGGACTCTCCGGAGTTGAAGATGCGGCAGACCCGCGGGCAGACCTCTGCATTCACATGCTCAGTTTTGAGGACGACACTCCTTTCGATCAGGTCACCTACGACCAAGGCTCCAATACCATGGAAATTGTTAAGCTCAACGTCCAGTACAGGCAGCTATCCGACAATGGGAAGTTACTGGTTGACACAACAAAGAATCCCTCTGATCAAGTGACTGACGACGACTTCGCCAACATCATCTATTCCAGATATCCCGATGATACCAAGAATCCGGTCCTCATCGTCAGATTCTGCAATACCAAAGTCACCCTCGACGACTGCCTGCTCATGGTCAACCGAGCTCAGAGCTCATCAGTACTTCCGAGTACCAGCCCCAGTGGCAACCGGCCCGTGCCGTCAGTCAAGCTTATACCCTCAAGCGCCGCCAAGGCCAAGGGCAACAGCGAAGGAGACCAAGCTCCTCACCCTGTCACAAATCAGATCAACCTCGGGAACGCTTCCGACAGCCACTCCGAAAACATCTGTGAAGGTCTTCCCCGCAAGACAGAGTCAGCTTCCGACATTGGAAATGGCCACCTCAGCATCAACATGCTCCAGTTCGATTCCGCTCCTAGTCGTCACGACTCCGGAGTCGCACATCCCGCGCAGACCGCTAGCTCGATAGACTTGGCGATCGAGCGAGATCACGAGACCGTCAACATCGCAGAGTTCAACGCCCCCGTGGGTTCAATCAAGCAAAATTGGGCAAACTTCTTGGTAATCGAGATCAAGGAAGGCCGCATGGAATGTCCTGGCCCGACTTCCTTCGTTAACGTAATCCAAGTGTTCTCGCCATTCGGTGATTTGGATGTGATCACGCCTGGACACTAGTCAGACGGCGCGCACCTACGGAGACTGTTTAGCTCTCGCAAGGAAAGCCTGAGATGGAACTAGCCGCTCAAGAAAGCCGTCTTTGGGACGAAGACCAAGCTCGAAAGACCTATAGGGACCAAGCCCTTAAAGTGTCACAGTGCCTTCGCATGTAAAGCTAGAGGCCACTCTAGACCGCCCGACCTCGGGGTTTTGCTCACGGCAACTTCCTCGACTACAGTCTGTTCTCATCCAACCCTCTGCCACACGAGGGTGGTCAACGGTCCCGATGACCTAGGAGATGGAACGACACAGCAGAACGAATCCCAGCGCTTACCTCCCCGAGGAAAGCAAGTTCTCTGTGAAAGCGACGACGAAGGCGATGAAACTATTCTCTTCCAAGCCGGGCATGAAGTCAACAAAACCGGACTCCCAAGGGTCCTGGGAGGATGGAAACGGATCATTTCCACACTCAAATTGAAAGGCCAACTCGTGGAGGAAGGTCTATTTAAAAACAAGAGGAGGATGGAAATTCGCCTCGAGCAACTACTCAGGAGATTCCACAGCCTACGCATTCGTCTACAGAGACGATCGACCGGGTCACCACCGCTACATGGGCAGATGTTCGGGAAGCCGTGTACTCACCTTCCGACATACCCGCTACTCGATAAAGCGTAAAAGAAAGCTCTCCCCGTGGAAGTTTATCTAGACCGCCGCATGCAGCTCAAAGAAGCCCCGGCTATTCTCACATGGGAAGAAACGCAGCCATTAACTCTCGACGCAGCTCGCCGCAAGAAAGTTAATCTGGGCCAAGAGTGGAGGAAGCTTAGCAAACCATGAGTATCGCTGCACTCCAACTCTCTGCATGCCTCGAGTATGCTCAAGAAGAAGGAAAGGAGCGCGGTATACCGTGAAGAGATCAAGGAGACTGTTCGCCCGAACCTAGAACTCTCCAACCTCCTCTGAGGGTCAAGCAATGCACGCTCAGCCTCCGACGACCACCGTTGTGCACCGACATTCGAACAACAAGGCCAAACCGTAGGCTACCTCCCGCAGAGGCACCTAAGCCGCATCCCGACGTAATCCGTCAAGCCGCCGAAGCTTCAGTGGAATACATCCACAGCCAATGAGTTGAGGGAAGACATATGGCCCTATGCTACGAGGAATCCTCCTCTAACTATGGCTCAACTCAGCAGCGGCCTGTTCGTAAGGGAACCAAACCCGATGTCGCCGTTCTAACCCGATCGGGTCAAATCCATGCATTACCATCCAAGGCCACTAAAAAGCCGCGGAGCCCGAACCGCAACCCGGCCACCCGAAGACGCAAGTTCCCCGAAAGAGGACCCGATCCTCACTCACCAAGCACTCAGCGAACATTTCCCTTTGGTCTCTCGCTCACCTCCTCTTATCCTCACAAGCTCAAGCTAGAGGAAAGCCCGGCCCGTACCATGGTCCCCGTGGACGCAACCCTGCACGAAGTCATTCGATGATCGGCAACATCCACTATGGCAACATTATCACCTTCACAGATTTGGACCTTCCAAAATTTGGGGCCGATCACAATGAGCCGCTCTACATCACAGCCCACTGGACGAGCGTCGCCTTCCCCGCGTGTTGGTAGACGGAGGTTCCGGAATGAATGTCTTGCCCGCCAAGATGATGGACCCGCTTGACATCAAGCCCACAGATCCAAGCCTTCACCCACACCGTCAAGGCCTATGACTCTACTTCCCGTACATGCTTCTCTGAGTTGCTACTCTTAACATCCGGTTCGGCAAGCGGATGATCCCCACCGAATTCCAAGTATTGGACATTCCAATCACTTTCACAGCCATCCCCGGGGCGTCCCCGGCTGCATCAAATCAATGGCGTGGCATCCACCCTTCATCGTTGCCTCAAGTTCATGCAAGGCAACGAGCTAACTACGCCTACGGCGACGTTGTCACCACCGAGGGGACCAAAGACCAACGACATTCCGGTGTTAGAAATCAAGCATAATGACAACATGGCATTAACCGGATTCACTCGGGAGACCTCCAAGATCCAAATATGCAACGTGGACCTTCCACTATCTCACGACTGCATTCCTCCCGCCATGAAGATGATGAAACTCATGAACTTCATCCTGTGATCGGGGCTCGGCAAAAGGCTACAAGGCCAACACCAAGTTATTGAAGTCAAGGACCACACCACGGTCCAGGGCTTCGCTACGTGCCAACACCGCCGACATCAAGGAAGACAAAAGGCTCGCCCGCACCAAGGCAAGCAGCCTCGCAAAAGGGGAACCTCCGACGGCACACCCAACCTCCGCCTTACAGCTTTCGACCTCGCTCATTACTTCACCAAGGGAACCGACAGCTAGTAACCGAGGGGACCGACAAGGGAACCGACAGCAGTAACCGAGGGGACCGACAAGGGAACCGACAAAGCAGAACCGAGGGGACCGACAAGTGAACCGATGAAGATGAGAAAGAAGCAGGATAGTCGCACCGAGACTACGTAAAGAATGGAACAGCCTAGCACGGGACCTCAAGCGTTTCGCAGGACTCAAGGCTAATCCGATTAGGGAGCGTTCCTCGACATCACAGCCTCTACTCGGGACCAACCGCCACCACAGCCCAAAGACGAATACACATTCAAGGGAATCCTGCACTTGGAGGAGCAACTCAAGGTACTCTCCATGGGAAATGTATTGTTCGGATCAGCCACCGAGGCCACATTCGAGACAAGAACTCCAAAGCGTAAGGAACCGGAATTCATAGAAGACGCTCTCAGCTGACCGCCTCTACAGAGTCTCTTTCAAGAGGTCACGGAGGTGCCAAACCCGATTGACTCCGGGCTCCGAGAACAAAGATGATTGCCATGGTTGGGACAGCAGGCCAAGCCTCTCGATCCCCGAACCCTCATCAAGCATCCAAGAATGCCACCGAAGAACCGGGGTAACTTTCACCGACCAAGGGCAAGCCAGCGTAACCGGAAGACAAGCCGGGCCCGCACCCACATCTCCCTAAACCCGGTCTCAAACCCTCCGAGCCGCCTCCTTGTAAAAGTCCACCCTTCCGAGTCATCCAATGGCCTTACGCCGGAGGACCATGATAATGTAGCCATCCATGTATTTCCGTTCTTGCTTAATGAAAAGTCTGACCTTTCAGAGTATCCTCTCATTGCCACTTTAACAACTGATAAGTTAACAAACAACTTAAAAGACGTTAATAATTCAATTGATAAAGAAGCGTACACATTAAATGAACAATACATTAGAGAAGTTCTCGAGCGTTTAGTCGACCAAGAGGACAACCGGCCCAAGCCGCCGAAGAGGTTATGACCAAAGTGAACCTCGGGGTCGCGCAAGAGCCTAAAGAGACACAAGTGGGCGCTTCTTCGCCGATGCAGTAAAAGAAGCCCCGATAAGCCTCCTCCGGAGTATGTTGACGTGTTCGCCCGG
Source organism: Adenophora triphylla var. japonica (assembly GCA_022495995.1). Taxonomy (NCBI): domain Eukaryota; kingdom Viridiplantae; phylum Streptophyta; class Magnoliopsida; order Asterales; family Campanulaceae; genus Adenophora; species Adenophora triphylla. The sequence goes on from JAFEMH010000371.1 coordinate 617,925, forward strand.
TCATATCAGACATGCCAGACTCGATCCTCGATCGTAGAGCACGAATTCCCCGGATCCCGAATCCAAGCCTCGTCAAAATGTAAGCCGCGCAAGATCAAGCCAGAGTGGTCCTTGCAAGTTAAAGAAGAAATTGAGAAGATGCTCCGAGTTGGTTTCATCGTGAGTGATTGAGTACCCGACTTGGCTCTCCAACATCGTGACGGTCACCAAGGCCAATGGAAAGGTCGATGCCGTGTGGATTTCAGGATCTCAACAAGGCCAGCCCTAAAGATGATTTCCCATCGCCTAACATCGACATGCCGGTCGACACCACGGCAAATTTCGAAGTAAAGTCCTTCGTGGACGGGTTCGCCGGATACAACCGCATCAAGATGTCCGAGGAGGATCAAGCCAAGATCGCTTCACACTCCGTGGGGGACATACTGCTACACGGTCATGCCGTTCGGTCCGAAGAACGCCGGGGCTACTTACTACGGCCGCAATGTACTCTCTTCCATGACATGATTCACAAAGAAATCGAAGTATATGTCGACGACATGATCATCCACCTGCAGGATCGACATGCAAGACATTTGACAGATCCGAGAAAGTTCTTCAACGTACTCAAAACACTCCATGAGGTTGAACCTCGCGAAGTGCACCTTCGGCCAAGCGCGGCAAGGTACCGGGGTACATGGTTACGTAAAGAGGTATCGGCCGATCCCAAGAAAATCAAGGCCATCATCGACATGAAGCCGCCTCGTACTTTAATGTAAGTGAAAAGCTTCATGGGAAGACTTCAAGACATCGTCCGCTTCATCAACCGCTGACATCTTCTCGCGAGCCCATGTTCAAACCGATGAAAAAGAATGCCGACATCAAATGGGACTCCGAGTGCCAAACAGCCTTTTGAGAAGATCAAGACCTACTTGGTGAATCCCCACTCGTGCCCGCCACATGAAGACAAGCCACTACTCCCGTATCCGACAAGCAATGTACACGTCAATCGGAGCAATGCCGGCACAAGAACAGAAAGATTCCAAGGTTGAGCATGCAATCTACTTCGTAAGCCTAAGCTTCAAGGAAGTGAACTCGCCTACTCAAAGATTAGAGAAAACTTGTACCGCCTTGGTATGGGTAGTCGGGAAACCGAAACACTACATGCAGCCACATTCAAGCTCCCGGTCTCCAAAATGGACCCCGTCCGATATCTCTTTGACAAGCCATCCCCGTCAATGCGACTAGCCAAGTGGTCATTCTTCCCGGGCCGAGTTCGACATCAAGTACATGGTCGAAAATCAACAAAGGGCGTAGTAATGGCAGATCACCCGGCCGACTTCCCAAGCAAAGGAACCTAAGGGTCCCGATCCGCAATTTCCTGACGACGGAATCTTTTCACTGACAACATGCAAACCGCCGGCAACTCTTCTTCGATGGGGCAGCCAACAAGAAGGGGAATGGTATTGGAATGCTCCTTGTCGATCCCAAGGACGAGCACACTCCCATAGCCATCAAGTCGAATTTTGAAACGACCAACAATGCAGCAGAATACGAAGCTCGTGCAGCCGGCTGGGAAGCCGCCTCGAGCGCAACATCTCGTAACCGGATGTGTATGGAGACTCAAAGATTGATCATCAATCAAGTGTCCAACAAATGGAAGACGGTAGATTCTCGCCTTCGAAGTACCACGCGTACATGGAGGAGCTCATTGCTCGCCCAAGGACATCTCTTTTCACTATTTGCCAAGAGACAGAACCGCTTCGCGTACGCCCGGCAACCCTCGCCTCTTGTCGAAATTCCCGATGGGAAAGCAAGAAACCCCTCGTAATAGGCCGACGGGAAACACCCGCCTATTGCCGCGAGATCGAAATAAAAAGGAAACGATCGACGAACCCCGGTACAATCAAATTTACCAAGCACCTCCAAAGCGGAGAAGCTTCCTTCACAAATGAAGATGGAAAATACAAAGAAGGGATCAAAGCCAAAACATGATGGCATTAAAACGCCCGGCATCCCATTTCGTCATTCTCGGGGGTATGTTGTACAAGAAGCGCCACCAAGGGCCACTCCTTCTGTGTAAACAAAGAAAAAGCTGCCGAGCTAATGAACGAAGTTCACAACGGAACCTCGCGGTCCGCACATGAACGCCCGAGCATTGACACGCATCATTCTCCGTATGGGATACTACTGGATATCAATGGAAACAGATCGCATCCAGCTTCGTCCGAAGCCGCGACAAATGTCAACGGTTCTCCAACCTCAATCACATCCCTCCTCATGAACTCTATTGCATGACTACACCATGGCCTTTCGCCACATGGGGAATCGACGTCATCGGCAAGATCACTCCACCAGGAGCAATGGTCACGAGTTCATTCTAGTCGCAAGCCGACTACTTCACCAAATGGGTAGAAGCCGATCGTACAAGGTACCGAATTCTAAGAAGGTGGCCGAGTTCATCCGAGAGAACATCATGTGCCGATACGGAGTGCCCAACGAGATCATATCCGACAATGGGACTCCCTTCGAAGGAGATTGTGACCAACTTCGACCGACCCGTAGTCACACGTCACAAGTCTTCTCCTTACGTACCACAAACCAATGGTGCAAGAGAGGCACCAACAAGACTCTCGCCATGATAATCGTAAAGATGACAACTGCAGGTCGGGACCGGCCCGAAAAGCTACATTTAGCCCTCTCGGGGATACCGAACATCGCCGAACCGCCACAGGGAGACTCCGTTCGCGCTTACCTACGGAATGGAAGCAATGTTACCCGTGGAATTGGAAATTCCATCCCTCCGAGTCCTCTTGGAAAACGGGATCAATGAAGTCGAATGGCTACAGAGCCGTCACGACGAACTTGCTCTACTCGACGAGCGCAGATTGAAAGCCATGGAGCACACTCGAGCCTACCAGAGCAGAATGGCCCGAGCATTCGATAAGAAAGTCAAGATCCGAGACATCAGAGAAGGCGACTTGGTGCTAAAGGAAAAGCCTCCTACGCGTACTCAATCCCCTCGGAAAGTGGGAGCCTACCTGGATAGGACCGTTCGTGGTACAAAGAATCTTCTCCGGAGGAGCCATGAAGCTAGCAGATTTGGACGGGAACCCTTTCGTTAACCCCGTGAACGGAAGCAAGCTCCGCAGATACTTCGTTTGAGGAAGAGCACGAGTCAACTCACCTTCCCCATACACCGTTCCCTCAGTAAAATTAAAAGTGCTAAAAGAGTAATACCCAACTGGATACATTCCCGCTAATGATCCAGTAAAAACAGGTCGCACTTCTTTTGTCGTTGCTTTTCTCAAAATTCACCTAAAGTGTCGAACTACGGTGACCTGAGCCCATTAGTCCAATTGTAAAAGGGGAACGTAGGCAGCCATCATTGGTTCGGTCTAAAAACAAAAAATACAATAAGCATCAATTGCTTGTGTTTCGAAAACTCTTTTCATTTAACCTACAAATTCATTACGGTTAAAACATTCTTTGATGAGTTCAAGCACGGTCAACTCTTGACTCGCTACACGCTAGCAAAACTACAATAAAACATTAATCAATTAATGTGTCTCGCAATGACAAGTGGGTGGATACTCGACAAAGAAGGTCAACCTAGTTTCCCGTACTTGGTCCTTCATCCTTCTTCCCCTTCCCTTTTCCCGCGACGAGTGTTCTTCACCTTCACAGAAATATTCCTAGGCCTTCTACCCGGCTCGTGGACTCTTCCCGACGCCTCCGTCAACCCCGCGTGGCCGTCAACGCAGCCCCTTCTCTAGCTCTCGTCTCGAGCCGCCTCGCTTCGAGCCATCATAACAAAGGCTTTGATTGGCCTCCCGATCGCATTGGTCTCATAATCAGCCATGGCATCGCCAAGACGATTCCTGTGGTTAGCCCTTGCTTCGGTCCTCCTCAAGGTCGAGCCGTCCAGTGATCAGCACTCAACAGCTCACTCCGTCTCCACAAGATAGCCATCTCGTGTCTCCCCTATACACTCTTCGTACTCGCCCGTATATCAAGCCGATGTAATCAAAGGCTCTCTCTTCGGTGAAAGAGAACCCCGGGCAGAAAGGACGTGTATTGCCACCACCGCGTGAGCAAAGCAATAGCGTCGAAGGATCTTCCATCGCAAAGATCCCACCTCAAAGGTAGCAAAGATAACTCAAACTGCCAATGGCACCTCGCTCCACTGCATCGTCGCGTAACCAACGATGGAATGTAGAAAGACGTCCGAGACAGCCCGGCACTCGACAACCAATAGACCCTCCCGAGCGGTCCGACAAGTCTCAGCAACTTCCAATGGGGAACCCACCATCGCAAGTGATGCGTGCGGAGTCCGGCCATCCGTAGCTCCAGCCTCGCCCGATCGCCCCCTATCACCAGAGGACGCCGAGAGAAAGACCAAGCGTCACAGACATTGGCACCTCGTGCATCATCTCAAGCCTCTCCTTAACCACATGGTAAGCATAGCGGGACTCCCTCCCCACATGTATCGGCTACCGGCCGCCATCCGACCTATGCCTGTGAACGTCTCGCCCAAGACCAACGGCACGATGTCTCCCCGCTCCGCATCGCTCACCAGTCCAAGACACCGTGATGGCACACACCTGCAGACGTGAATGTGAACAGAGTAGCAATCGCGCACAGAGCAAACGCGTCCCACGCAAAGACGCTCCTCGCCTCCGGCAAATCTTTCGGGCAGCCCCGAAATGTCAACATAATCGGTATTCGCACGCATCCCGTATGCTTCTCCAAATGAGATACCAAGCAAAGACACTAGCTTCTCAACAAAGTGGCCATGCCACCAAGATACGGAAGAACTAGCTGCTCCGTCTCAGTCCTCCTGCACGGCCCGGAAATCTTCGAATGTAGGAGTGATTTCGTTGTACGAAAAGCCGTACACGTTCCTCCGTACGTCCTGCAACCGAGACGCCGCTCTCAAAAGATCCCAATCTGGCATGAGCTCCTTCAAAACCCAACCAGATTTCATCCCGTAACAGCCTTCAAAAAATCCCTTGTTCTCGCCTCGTGTGGTTCCGTACCCACGATCGAAAGTTTTCCAAGTATCGCTCTTGCATTCGAGACGACAACTTAGGAAAGGGAGCCATGACAGAAAGTGAAGAAAAGCCTTAAGAATTGGAAAGGAGTTCAGCCAAATGATCGAAACAAAGGCGTAGTTTTTACAAATTGCAAAGCCGAAACCGCAATTTAAAGGAATCTGAAATTCAATCCTAGTCCTACGGACTCTCCTTGCAGCTTGACCCGGTCAACTCGCAGCCTACCGCTCCCAAATTGGAAGCAATTCCAAACAATCCCCTATTCACACCTTTATGAAACCAACGTGCCGCCCGGTTTCATTCAATCAATATCAATATCCCTTCCGCCCTGCTTGTGTAACAAGGCAGCTTAATTAAATATTAGTGCATATAGGCTTAAATTTTGACCCGTTCAATTTTTAATGCATGTTTCATGTTATTTATTTTTTGATCAACCTACTTGCTTATTTGTCGAAAATAAAAGAAGGTAATCACTAAATGGAAGTGCGAAATACAGGTTCCGCCCCACGGGCGCCTTCTTCGAATACAGTTCAGATCAAATTGTTCCTGACAATACATGCATTTTGTCTAAACAAAGCAGTAAAAAAAAAAAGAGAAGGGAGGACTACTCCGAGTCCTGCTCGTCATCCGAGCACTCGACGTACTGCTCCGCCGCTGCCGGATCCGTCGCAAACAAGAAGTCGCCAAATTCCTCCAGGCGGGAATATGCAAAAGGCCTCCTCGGCGTATGCGAACTCGAGGACTCTCCCCTCTGGTGCCCCGAGTGCGAAGAAGAAGGAGCTCCAAACCCACTGCTCCGCTCGCGAACCGGCCAAATCCCCGTGCAAAGTCCTCCCCACCACCGCTGGGAGCAGCGAACCTCTCGGCCTAGACGGCCTCGGCTCACGGACATCCACGCTCCTCCGGGAACTGCAGCGCATGAACTCCACGAGTCTCCTAGCGTAGGCGGCCCACCCGTCCACCACCCTCATAGCGCCGTACGTACGGCCGCACACATCGCGAACCAGAAGGTCATCAGAAGACGAACAGAGAGTACAGATGCAACATTTGCAGAATACTACTATCAAAAGCAGAAAATCAAAGAGTGCTCACCGAAGCATTGGGGTCAGCCCTGTATCGTGGTCTCGGCTCATCCGGGAGTGGGATCACCAATCGTCTGCGTGAGCCATCCAGTCCCTCGTACGCCAGCCTCGCGCGTGGGATCGGAAGATCTCGAGGACCTCCAGGGACCTCGCCCTCCCTATGCTGCACCTGCGGGCTCCTCAGCCTCATCCTCAAGAAAGTATCATAGTCGGCTCCCGCTATGACGTACTCGGTATAGTACACGCCCTGTCTATACCCCTCCAGCTCCTCCATCGGCATCTCCCGAGGATGCTGCATGTGCACAGGAGGATCCACCGGCACCAATGGAAGGGACCCCGACCTATGCTGACGAGTCACCCTCTCCCCCAGATACATCGCGTCGCTGTGAAGTCCCACCAGGAGCTTCCGCCGCCGTGTAGTCTCGCTAGCAATCTGAACGGCGACAGCATCGAACCTACCCCACCAGGTCAACTGGATCCTCTCGGAGAACTCTCGGCTCAGGGCCTGGGACACCTCCTCGTACGACAGTCGCGTACCCACTCTCGACGAGACCGGCCTCTTCGCCTTCTTCTGCCAAACCAGCAGGGCGGGGTACAAGGGTCGATACGCATCCTTAATGTCCCACTCCTGCGGACTGAACACCTCGTAGCACCAGACCTGCCAAGCAAATGGAAAGTTATGTCAGCTACAAAGCAGATACATACGAGTACATCAAAGAGGCAAGGAAGAGAAAAAGACATGAACTTACATCCAAGACAGGTGTGAAGCAGCTCAAGGAACTCTCCTCTCCCCGCGAGAACCTGTACAGGGAATGATAGAGCTCTGCCAGTCCAGCCTCCCCCCATGCGAACCCCCTCCCTCACGGCATCCAAATCTGTCAGTGACCCGAGCAGGGAAGTGACAGTACGTGTCGGAAGTCGGGAACAAAGTCGCTGACAACGCGAACCAAATGAACCCTCGAGCCAGGCGCTCCGCGGTCATCCTCAAAGATCCAGCCAAGTAAGCAGCAATACCTTCCCTCAAATGATTCTCCATCGGCCTGTACCGAATGCCCAAGCCCCTGACATCAGTGATATCAAAACCCAAAGCTCTCGCATAACTGCTCCGGGGTATAACCGTCAACCCACACCAGCGTGTTGCTATAGGTCGGCAACCCAGTGATAGCGGCAAAATCCATGGGAGTCACCATCGCCTCCCCCCATCTGAAATGGAATGTGTGGGTCGTATCCCACCAGTACTCGCTCAAGGCAACATACATGGACCTGGCCCTCGGCGTTGTAGCGATCGCAGCTACCGCACTGATGAACCCAGCCAGTCCGGAGTCAACCACCAGCTGCCGTGGACTCCTCTCTCCCTCTCGAGCCACGTTTGGGAGAATCTTCCACAATGCTCTCACTGCCTCAAAGGCTCCCCGACTCTTCTGATTGTCGACGTCAACCTTCCCTTTCCCCTGCAGGTGAACAAGACGAGAGCAACATCAACAGAGTGCATGAACGCATGTCCAAATGATGCAAATGCAATGACAGTTCTCATTCATTTCTTACATACATTTCAAAAAAAAAATCATTTCGAAAACTCGGTCGAATCCGGAACTTTCAAAACATTTCGAAAACTCCGTCGAATCCGGAACTTTCAAAACATTTCGAAAACTCCGTCGAATCCGAAACTTTCAAAACATTTCGAAAACTCCGTCGAATCCGGAACTTTCAAATTCTTTCGAACATTTCGAAAATTTGCTCCGTCCCGAATTAAAGCTACTTTAATTTTGGAAAATGCATCTAGACATGGAATTTTGCAACCAAAATTTTTATGTCATCCACCCATGGTGTCAATTGAACTACATCCTAGTCAATTTCGACAAAGGTTCATGGCAAAGTCAAAAGCCCCAATTCAAGCACCAAAATCCCTAAGTAAATTCCTAAACAAATTTCTAACATTTAAAGAATGCACATTCTTAAAATTAATGAAATTTGTAGGAAGCTTACTTGTCTTTCGATCCCTCCCTTGGAGTTGTGTCTATCCCTAGCCGGGTAAAACTCCGCCGGATTCAATGGATGAATGATGGTTGGAATGGTCCGAACCAACCACGTTCTTTCGTCATCGGTCCTTCCATGACGAGCCATTGGGTCCCAATCACCTTCCATATCGATTTTCCTTCACAAATCCGAGCAAATCTTGCAATTTGGGTTGGATTTTCTCTCTTCCTCTCTCTCCCTCTCGTCAGAATTAATGGAGAAAATGGCTTCTCCTTCCTCGGCCTCGGCGCTGAAAAGGACATGGCCAATTTCAATCAAAGTCCGGACGGACTCTTGTTGCACCAGAAAAATTTTTGCCACTTTGGCCCCTCAGTTTTTCGCAGTTTCAATTTTACCACTTTTGGCCCCCAAAAGTGTAAAATTCCCCCCAGTTAGACCTTTCTAACACCCCATCCCCCGAGGATAAAATCTCAGTTAGTTTTCACTAACGCCCGTCTCCAAACGTTAAATTCGATTCTCAGTTGACGTTTGACGTTCAAACGCTCAATCATGTCTCCGGACATTCCAGTTACAATTCCGTCTCCAGACGTTAAATTTGACTCTCAGTTGACGTTTGACGTTCAAATGCTCAATCATGTCTCCGGACATTCCAGTTACAATTCCGTCTCCAGACGTTAAATTCGATTCTCAGTTGACGTTTGACGTTCAAACGCTCAATCATGTCTCCGGACATTCCAGTTACAATTCCGTCTCCAGACGTTAAATTTGATTCTCAGTTGACGTTTGACGTTCAAACGCTCAATCATGTCTCCGGACATTCCAGTTATGATTCTGTCTCCCGACGTTAAATTTTCTAATGGTTTTCACCATCATATATCCCCCGACAGCTGCAATAAGCCCGAACCCCAAGGCACAAACGCCTTGCAACAATCCCTCTTCGGCCATCCTCGTAAGCCCGAATATCTTTTTCACTTCAGCAAGCGAACAATTCTCCCCGGCCGCCAGTCGTAAGCTCGACCGTCCCACTTCAGCGGCAGCTGCAATAAGCCCGCACAACAATCCCTCTTCGGCCATCAAGGTAAGCCCGAATGCTCATCCCCAGCAGGATTCTAAAGAAGAAACGTCGATCCTTCCGAGTTGTTAATAACGCCAGTTTAACAAAACCGTTCTCATCATTGCCATCCTATCCCCAGCAGGATAAAACTGGCAGCAGCAATAACCCCAGTACCCAAGGCACGAACGCCTTCATATTAGGATAAACGTATCCTCACAACTTCGGTTTGAGGCGCCGCACGCCCTCATAAGCTCCAACAACCCCGGTTTGAGGCACCACACGCCCTCGTCAGTATCAGCAGCTCTGGTTTGAGGCGCCACACGCCCTCGAAGGTTACAGAAGTCCCAGGTTCAGACGCCTCACAATAGTCTCCATTCAGGTTCAGATGCCTCCAAACAGTCTCGCTCAGGTCAAGGTCCCCACGCGCGGCCCTTGCACCTACGAACTACGATCGGCTTGATTCTCGCTCGGGATACGTAGGAATCCTTTCGCTAAGGGTCCAGCCAGCTGACCACCCAGGTCTTTCAAAGTAAGGTATCCCGATTTGGATCCTTATCTTTTTCAATGACCCCACCTCCTTCGGAGGAGACGTCGCTGAGGGGCTAATTGTAAGTACCCAAATCCGGATCGTCAAAATCCGTCAGAAAGTTAACCGAAATCCGTTAGCTGGCCCGCTCCAGGTTAACCGGAACTCATTAAACTCCCCGTTGCCAAGCCAATGAGACGTCCCGGGACTGCCCCGTGCATCCCGACGTCGAAGCGTACTTAACACGTGTCATCTCACGTAAAAGTATGGCTTTCCCTGAAAAACGCACTTTCCGGCACTTTTCGGGGGCATTTCGGACATTTTCCGGACTGTTATTTTAAAAAACGGACAAAACCGGGACCGGGGAACGAACTCCCACGCATTTGGTGAGTCATGGGACACGTGGCAGCCATGCCACAGCCCACACATCACCTTTCAATCAGAAATCAAAGGGAAAAGACTAAAATACCCCTAGTATACAGTCAAAGTCCGGCCGGACTCACTATGCACATTTTCTGATATTGCCAGCAAGCCCCTCAAAATTCCAAAATACCAAAAAACCCATGGAAAACAGTCTAAGTCCGGCCGGACTCTTACTGCATTTTTCACCTATAAATAGGAGGGCTGTCAAAGCCATTTGATAACACAAAAATTACCCCAAAAAATCACCACAACCCACGGCCCTTACTAGTTTCACCCCTCCCGAGCTTCCGTTTTGCCTCGATTCGCGTGAAACCTCCGTATTTCGATCAAATACGTCCCTCACCACTACGAAACACCGTTTCAAACCTCTTTCCGTGTCCCGTACACACCTTCCGAGCCAAAGGAGTCGACCCTAGCCATAGGTATAACTCCCTCTCTCTAATCTCTCGTCTCATCTCGGTTTACGCGCCAGTCGCTATAACCGTTTCGAACACCGTTACTGAAATGTAGACGCCTCCGTCTAACGGGGTCCGATAGGTTTTAGCCCCTCGATCCTCTTCTCTTTCCGTAAGAGAAGTAATCACGGGTTAAAACGGCGTTCCGACCCCGTTCCATTTACTTTTTCTGTCATTTACCATTCCGGATCGATCGATCCGTTGATCTTCATTTACTTTCTGTCACTTAAAATTCCGATCCGTTTTGGCTCGTTGATCGTCATTTATAACTCCGAGCCATTTGGCTCGTAGATCGTCATTTACGATTCCGGATCGTTTGATTCCGTTGATACTGCTTTAAATACTGTCATTTACAAAGTTCGACCCGTTTGGATCGTGATAGTATTTACTTTTCAAAGTCCGAGTCGCAACCCGATTCGTTGATTGCATGTCATTTAATACGCATTTTTCCCATAAAAATCGTTAACAATGAATCGCCCGGTTCAAAACCAAAAGTTCGTCATTCGAACTCCTTTTCAACAAGCTCAAAATCGACGTTTGCCACGCAAACGCTCATTTCAAACTCAAATCGACGTTTGCCACGCAAACGCTCATTTTCGTCTCAAAATCGACGTTTGCCACGCAAACGCTCATTTCAAACTCAAAATCGACGTTTGTCATGCAAACGCTCATTTCAACTCAAATCGACGTTTGCCACACAAACGCTCATTTCCGTCTCAAAACCGACGTTTGTCATTCAAACGATCGCTTTTTTCAAAAGTCACCTAATCAACGTTTGACATTCAAACCAAGATTAAGTTTGTCATTCAAGCCCCCATTTCAAAACACACACACACACACGATTTCGAGAAAGGTAGAAAGACTCGTCGTACGAGGTGTTTCGGGTGATCTCAATATACTCTTCCCGAAACGTAACGTGACCTCCGAACCTAACAATCTCTAGCACTAAAAAAGATTTTTACTCATTTTTGCTACCAATAAAAATGACCCCCATTTTCAAAGCCTTTTCCTAAGTTTTTGCTACCAATAAAAACGACACCATTTTCACAAAAGCCGTTTCTCAACGTTTTGGGCTCAAAATACAAAAACAGCGTGGCGACTCCTCATGAGGCTGATGCCGTGGCGTAGGCCGAGGAGACTAATGTCGAGGAGGAAGCTCAACCCAACAAGTCACCATCCCGAATCCTGGCAAGGTAGAAGACGATGAGGCTGATGCCGTGGCACAGGCCGAGGAGACTAATGTCGAGGAGGAAGCTCAACCCAACAAATCACCATCCTGGTTCTTGGCATGGCAGAAGACGATGAGTCTGATGCCGAGGTGCAGGCTGAGGTGACAAATGTCGAGGAGGAAGCTCAACCCAACAAGTCACCATCCCGGTTCCTGACCTGAAGGAAGACGATGAGGTGGATGCCGAGGTGCAGGCCGAGGAGACAAATGTCGAGGAGGAAGCTCAACTCAACAAGTCACCATCCCGAATCCTGACACGGAGGACGATGATGAGGCGGACTTCTTTGTCTTCATTTATTGCTTTAGTATAAACTGCTTTGCTTACTTGATCTGCCTTTCTTGAATGCCAGTACAAACTTGGGGAAGCCGAGGAAGATCATCTCATACCTTTGATAATGTAGAACAAGGGGGTTAGCTTGGTTCTAGATGTTTTGATATTTTTGTCTGTCTCAATCTGTTCTAAAAGACCCCGCCTAAGGGCGCCTAGGCCCCGCCTAGGCGCTAGGCCCCTCTCCAACGCCTAGTTCTAAGCCCCGCCTAGGTCCTGACTAATCCCGACTAATCCCGATTAGTCCCCAACTAGTCCCCGCCTAGGCGCTAGGCCCGGCTCCGCCGCCTAGCATCCGCCTAGCGCTTTTTAGAACCTTCTCAAGTCATTATGCCGAGGGAGACTCCTTGGTCTTGACTGTTTGAACCTTGTAATCCTTGAATCGAGGCGGACCCTCGTCAGGATGTAAGGTTAATTGTTTAAACCTTGTAATCCTTAAATCGAGGCAGACCCTCTTCAGGATGTAAGGTAGATTGTTGGAACCTTGTAATCCTTGAATCGAGGTGGACCCTCGTCAGGATGTAAGGTAGATTGTTTGAACCTTGTAATCCTCGAATCGAGGCGGACCCTCGTCAGGATGTAAGGTAAGCCAGTAGGCTGAGGAGAGATCCTCAGTCTTGGCTGTGAAGAGCCTATAGTCATTGAGTCGAGGCGGACCCTCGTCAAGACGTAAGGCATGTGTTTTGAAGAGTAGGAGATGAGATCCTCGTCTTCCAGCGTTGGTGTCAGTAGTTGATAGAGGCCTTGCACGTTTGAAGAAGTAAATTTGAATTTCATTGACTCATTTCCACTAGTTCGTCTACGTCCCTCAGCTCTCCTTATCTTCTAGTCATAGTTGGCCCCCGAGTTCTGGCCGTATGACGAGACTAGGGGCTACATCTAGGACGGACAGAACCGTATCAAGAGAGTCTACGTCCCTCAGCTCTCCTTATCTTCTAGTCATAGCTGGCCCTTGAGTTCTGGCTGTATGATGAGACTAGGGGATACATCTAGGACGAACAGAACCGTATTAAGAAAGTCTACGTCCCTCAGCTCTCCTTATCTTCTAGTCATAGCTGGCCCCCGAGTTCTGGCCGTATGACGAGACTAGGGGCTAAATCTGGGACGGACAGAACTGAGTCATTATTGTCATCTTCATGAATGCCTACGGTATCATCAGAGATCTGGCTCAGAGAACTGGCTTTGCCGTGTTGCTCAATTGCTTTGACGAGCTGCTTGGCTAGCTATAGTACTTGCCCAAATGCTCAGTCACTGATCCAGTGGAAGACAAACTTCTAAACTTGACAAACTGTTTTCTCCGAAGGCCACCCAGAAAACTCTGCGCATGTCTACTGAAGTCTTGAGCGTTGAAATGGATAGATCCCAAGAACCCTTTGCGCGGCTTGAGAATCAGCAGAGTGGCAGTTTGATTTCAGATAGGCTTCAATCACTTGCGGGAACAGATCATCCGCTTGTGTGTTTTGATTTAGTTTTTTGTCATATTGTTGTCATGTGTTGTTCTGTGGAATGACCAGCAGAGTTGAATGACGTTGAGTCTCTAAAACTCTTTAGTTGGAATGCCTTCAAAACAGAGCATCCTGAAGAAGGCTATCCCGAGCTATCACAGAAAGTAGTGGCTTATGCTGAAGGTCTCCCACTAGCTCTTGAAATTTTGGGCTCGTTTTTTTTGCTGGTAGTAGCAAAGTTTAAACATGTTTGCTGCACTTTGCTATCTGCTAGGGAAGAGAGGCAATCGAAGGACTCTATTTAGAGTTGGCTGAGTCAAAATAGAGAAGACATTAATGTAGCAGCTTTTGCAGATAATTGTAATACTACCAGTTAATGTCTACAAGCAAAAGTCATATACAATAAAGCAATAGAATCAAGCACGATTTAATTACTGGCTTGGAGCACTCTAATGCCTTATTTATTCAGATGTAACAAATGAGGTACATCATATATATACGTATAAACTTATAAATATTTAGCATATCAGCATAGGAGTTTATAAGCAAGATCCTTACGTTTTATTCGAGCTTTAAGGAAAGCAATTATATGAGTGTCAAATTATAACTAATCATGCAATAGTCTGCTCGCACTATGTTTACCATAGGGATTGCAACGCTGTTGAGCAACAAAAATAATATACATACTGGAAAATTTTCAATGACTGGGCATGTTATTATGCTACAAATAACAATGTTTTTCCAAAGAATTGCCAATTTTGTTAATAAATTGGAGGGAGTGCACCTGATTATGATGTGATTCCAGGAGTTTTTAATTTCGGTCACACATTAAAGTGGCTCGCATGCTACTGCCTTCTCATAGTCTCACCGAGAACGAGGTTGCATATAATCTCCATGCCCGACGTTGTTGTTCCTCCATATATATATATTCTCATGGTGTTAATAATGCATAGTGACCACATGTATATGCAGAAACAATATATAATGCAAGGGTGTTGAAAAGGAATTTCCAATTATCATGATAATAATTTAAAGAAAACATTCATGTAATTTTTTTAAAATTACCATACTTGATATTGCACATTTTAGCATGACGATATGTAAGCATTTTTCATAGACATATTAATATACTACGAATAATAATGTGTGTCCAGAAAAATGCAAATATTGACTAGGAGTTGGAACGAGTGCACCTGGGTTTGGTAAGCATTGAACAAGAGGACAAGTCAGTTTGTGGCGTTTGCAAGTCTGTCCGCTAGAAAAGAGAGTTTGTAGAAGTGCTTGAAATGGTTTCTGAAGAAATTGCTCCTGGAGGAAGAAGTTTCAGATGTATTGCTCTATCTGGTTCAGCTAGCTGATGTTTGTGGGCTCGATCTTGGCCAAGCTGCTCTCTCAAAATCATCAAGAACGGTCAGAAGTACCTCAGACACGATTGATAACGACAAATCCGCAACTCCTGATTATTACCATAAATAACCACCGGAGAAACGAAAGCGGCGGCGGCATTACCGCAACCCTTCATCGCCTTTTACTTCCTACAAAGCTTGAGAACCTTCTTAAGCCTCTTGTACTCAACATGTGAACAATTAACCAGAAAACCCTCCTGATCTCCACGGAGATACTCCATGAATGTCTCCCCAAACTTCATCTTTATCACTCAAAATACCCAGATTGAGAACAAGATTAATCAAAATTCGGACTTGGATTTTAACGATAGAACAAATTTTTGAATTGAAACACCGAATTTAATTAATTAATAAATCGACGTTTGAAGAATTGGGATCGAAAAGGAACAAATTGTTCGATTGTGTCGCTGCTTTCAACTTCGAGCGTAATCGTCTTTCCAGTTAGAGTTTTGACAAAAATCTGATCGGAAAGAGGGCCAGAGGATTCAAGAGTATCACGGACAAGATCTCCAGTGGCGATGTGAGGAATACCAAGGAGATTGGATAACCGGCTAGCATAAGTGCCTTTTCCGATGCCAGGAATGCCCAGAAACACCCACTGAAAGTTTCTAGATTTGGAATCAGTGGCGTAAGTAGAAGAATTGTGGCGGGGATTGGTAGTTTCGATGGGCGGAGAAGGAGAAGCGGATAGGGATAAGGACCTCCTGAGCAAGGAAAGTGAAGCGAAGGAGGTTGTAAATGAGGGTTTCAGGAGGCGGGTCAGGGCCGCCATTGTTGGAGCTATATAGCTAGAGAGAGAAAGAGAGATTAGCGTGCTTAGACATCACAGAAATCAGATTAAGCAAAAACCGAATTTGAACAAACAATCAAACGATGCTTCCCTGCTATCATTAGCTTTAGAATTTGTCTGTCCTTCGTTTGCCATGTGTTAGTCTTCGTTCCCGGCAATGGAACCAAACTGATGGAGCAAAAAATGAACGGTACCGGGGGTACCTAATCAGTCGGGAACGCGGCGTTGGATTCCTGGACGAACGACGAACGGATCTGCAAAACAAACACCGTTAGGGCACAGGGAGTTACCCCCGCGCAAACCCTCTGGCGTGAGAATAAGCATCTGTATATGGAGATGATATAAACCGGGAGGGAAGGCGTATTATAGTATTGAGAGGGTGTTTTAATGTACCTTTTGTGTGAGGGATGTGACCCTTATTTATAGTTTCCAAGTGATGAGTTCTCCAAGAATAGGAGTTCCATAGTTGACTTGTATTAGGAGAGTGAATCTTCATCTGATTTAGGTTCCTTCGCCCGCTAGGAGTCCGTCTCAAATAAGACTTCTTGAGTGAGAATAAATCCCTATTTAATTAGGATTCTGTGTACTAATTGCTTTCCTTATCTTTAGGGATATTTAATAGGGGGAGAATTATATTCCGTTCAATAAGGTCTTTATATATATATATGCAAGTCCTGATTGATCATGGGGTAGAAAATAACCAAATACTTTTAACTTGGAATTGGCCCATAGGCCCGAAGGCCCGGAGGCGCAATGTTCACATGGGTCGGGCTTGACTTTTACTAGGCCCGCCAATGTTTAGGCCCGGCCCGGCCCGGCCCGGTCCGGCCCGTTTGACAGCTCTAATTTCAACTATCCATTTCATTTAACCACCCTACAATGGTTGAATTAAATTAAATTTCAACTCCCTCCAACTCATCATTCTATACCCCACCACTTTTATTTTATTTTATTTATATTCTCTATTTTTATGATTAGTAAAATAATAATAATTATTATTATTATTTATAAATAAAAAAATATTTCACACTTAATTAATTTTTTTGCAATTAAATAATTAGATAAATGACGATAATTATTATTAAAATAAGAAAAGTTACAATAAACTTAGCTCGCGACACAAGTAATGAAAGACAATAAAATTATTAAATCACAAATTTTCGAACTTTGCCCATATGTGCTTGACTAGATCCTTCTGCAATTGTTGATGAACTCTTGGATCACGCATTTTCGATCTAGTACGCACATGCTCTGCAAATGCAGGTAGTACCTCAGTCGACAATGATTGTTGTGTACCAGACCCACTTGCCTCGGATTCATCATGATAGTCAAGCCAATTCTAAGAATACGTATCCCGTTCATCCTCAACAATCATTTTATGTAATATGATACATGACCTCATGATGATAGCCAAGTCGTCTATCTCCAACATTCGAGCTGGTTCTCGAATGATTTTAAATCGATCTTGGAGCACTTCAAATGCACGTTCTATATCCTTCCGACATCCCTCCTGATATTTTGTAAATAGCTTATCTTCATCACTTTGTGGAAGTCTAATTGATTTGACGAAAGTCGGATAAGAAGGGTAGATACCGTCAGCAAGATAATACGCCATATTATATTGACATTGATTCACATAGAAATTAACTCGTAGATCTTTTCCTTATTCAACATCATCGAACAATGGCGATCGATCCAGAACATTTATATCGTTCAAGAATAACACTTGTGGCTCCCTTATCACCTCTAGTAAATTGACCTTCTCAAGTAAGACATTTTTTCCATTCCCAGTGCATGCAATCAACACTCCCGATCATCCCTGGGAACCCCCGCATCTCACTAACTTCAAGTATTTTTTGCAGGTCATTTTCAGTTGGGCCTCTCAAGTACTCTTGCTCGTACAATTAAATGACCCCTTTGCAAAATCTACTTAACGTCTCCAATGCTGTAGTGCCTCCTATCTTTATGTATTCATCAATATGATCGGCGGACATACCATATGCTAACATTGGCATCGCCGTGGTCCATTTTGTTAATGGAGATATGTCTTCTTTGCCAACAGCATCAAATCTTTGCGTGAAGTAGTTGTCATGGTTTAATAGGTCCGCGACTATTCGAAGGAATACATGTTTTCGCATCCGATATCGTCGGCGGAAGAAATTACTGTACCTAGCATTTTCAGCAAAGTAGTCATCAACCAGACTCTTATTGTGAACAGCATGCTCTCTTTTGAATTTCTTTTTTCGGTGTTTGTTCCAAAAGTGGGTTGGCGATAAAACTCTCCTCCCATTCAAGTTTCCTTTTGTTGGCTTCGACATCACAAGGAACTCTTAATTGATCCATTGGTGTAGGAAGAAGGAAAGATTGGTGTAGGAAGAAAGAAATAATAAAGTGTTATTTATAAGAAATTGAGTGGTTGAGGTTGACGGACATGAAGTCAGAATTAAATCAAGTTAATTAAAAGATAAGGATATCATTCAAGTTGAGTGGTTGAGGTTGACGGACATGAATTAAATCAAGTTAATTGAAAGATAAGGATATCATTCAAGTTGAGTGGTTGAGGTTGACGGACATGAAGTAATAATTCAATCGATTTAATTAAAAGATAAAGTTACAAACAGAGAATCTTTAAAATAGCTCGGCAGTCAATATTTCAAAAAGCTTTTGTTGTTGTTCATCGCGATGCTCCTTCTCACTTAACTTCATCCATATTTTCATCATTTTAGCCCGAGCAATGTCTAGTTGAATTTTGTTTGCCTCCTCTTGTTGTGTGGAGATTTTTTCCAATCGTTCCCAATCGTTCTCTTTCATTTGTTGATAGCTTGTCCACCCTTCCTTTACCGGGCTCAAGCCTACGCCCTTATTTTTTTTTTACCATTTCTATTAGCTGAATCCCTTCCTATAGGACGGAGAATGGATCCAACTGAGATTGATTCACCTTTGGCACTTTCACATGATCTCTTGGATCCACTGCTACCAGATCCCGTATTTCCTCCTACCATACTTGCGTAACATGGTTGCTCTCGGATAGAAAGCCACTCGTCCATCAAATTAAAAGTGTCATTGCCTCCACTTGTATACAGTTCATGGGCTTTTGTCAGTACATTGGTCTCCGACCACCCGCTTTGTTGCATACGCTTAGCGTTATCATAAGTCCCTATCCATTTGCCCACTTTAAGGCATATATAAGCATGGCGATTTTTGCATGTACTTACTGAACGGGGAGAGTCAAATGAGCCAAACTCATTACAGTATTCCGTAATCTTACCCCAAAACGCATCGTATTTCTGATTATTTTTGACAACACTGTCTGTTCCAAATTTCATATACCCACTAAGTAGCACTAAATTTTGTGCCATCGTCCATTTGACTTTTTTTTTGCGCTGCGGGATTGGACATTCTTCAGTGGGAGTAGCTTCGATAGGTCCGCTCATGCTATCCTGACCCATTTGTGTTGAATATTCTGGAAATTCCCCTGCTTCAGAATTTCCAGAATTTTCATTTCTCATCCTTCGCATGTAAGGATTATTAGGATAATAATGGGGCGGAGGTGGTTGAAATTGCATAGGATAATATAGATTTCAATTTGGCACACCTGAAGGCATGAGATTTGGGACAGCTGAAGGCATAATATTTGGGAGAAAAAGGGATTTGAAACATTTTGGAGACGTGGTTGGTTGGAAGATTGTTCCTCTAAGTGAAAATCATTAGAATTGTAGTTGAATGGAAAAAAATTACTTGAATTTTGAGAGTTGAAAGGATTATTATTGGAATCCATTTCACTAAAAGGATGATGATTTTTTTTTTAAATAAAGGCTTGAGAAATGAGTGTTTTTTTTTTGTCCAAATCAAATGAAACTTGCATCAATTTATAGGGAAAAAAATGATGAATTTTAGCGAAATAAATAAATAAATAAATTAATTTACTAGGTGATGATTCAGCTACAAGAATTGGGATAAAAAAATCTGAAAATCCAATGGACCAATCAGCATACGCCACGTGCCAGAGTAAGAAAAAACAAAAAAAAGAAAAAAAAAGAAAAAAGGGGACCGCCTCACTCGCCTTGTCGGGCGGTGAGGCGCAAGCGCCAAGTCGATCCAATTAGCTTGTGCCACGTGTCATCTCGACAACTTTTTTTTTCACCCGGGTTGAAACATTTCATCCTTCCATTTTATTTAACCCACTAGTACATGCCCGTGTCCAAGGCCTCGTGAATTTTTTTTTTATATATTAAAAAATAAAAAAAGGGCAAGTATGTCGTACGACATACTAAGTTGTGAGGTCAAAATGGGAAATGGATAAAATAGTGAGGGCAAAATGGAAATTTCCGCGGATGCTACTGTTCATACAACTGTTCAAAAGGCAGGCCTCATTTATACTATAGATACATACATACATATATACATACATACATATATATATATATATATATATATATATATATATATATATATATATATATATATATATATATATATATATATATATATATATATATATATATATATATATATATATATATACATATATATATATATATAGGTAGCTATTCAAATGAGAACCAAATTTATATGAGAACCATGAGAACTAAACCCAACCATTGGATTAAAAACACATCAATGTTCCAGATTAAAAAAAAAAGATAGAGGGGGTGGCATTTTCGTAATTATTGTGAACTTTTAAGGTCAGCCGCATACATCATCTTTCTAACTGCCACATCAACATTTAAAATCCCCCTCAAATTTCAAAATAAAATATCTCAATATCTATAAGTCGAATTTTTTTTCGAAAATACTGATTTTTTTGTCTTGACGAGATGATTCAAACTAGATCCCTGAAGATAGGATTTTGAAAAAATAATATTGAACAACGTCTAATTTTTAAAATATGCTTAACTCGTGCATTAGCCATGGCTAAGTACAATAGTAATGTATATAGTGTACACTAGATAGTTAACTCGTGCACACTAGCCATATGGCTTATATTGGACAATACCTTGTGTACACAAGCACTTGTGTATACTAGCTAGTGTACACTTGTTAATTAGCTAGTGTACACAAGGACTTGGCCAAGACTAAGCCAAGGCAATGTCCAGTATAAGCCATCTGGCTAGTGTACACGAGTTAACTAGCTAGTGTACACTATATACATAGCTAGTGTACACTAGCTAAGTTGCTAGTGTACACTAGCTAGTTAAGTAATGTACACTAGCTAGTTAAGTAATGTACACTAGCTAATTAACTAGTGTACACAAGGACTTGTGTACACTAGCTAGTGTACACTAGCTAGTTAACTAGCTATCTACTTTCTAAATATTAAGTTTTTACAGTAATAAAATGAACAACCATGCACCCACATGTGTTCGCGTTTCCGCACCCAAATATTTATCTTTTATTGCCATTCAAATGTATAAAACGCACACATTTCCAAAATGTCTATTAAAATAAAATTTGAATATTCATTTATAGTTAGGGTTGAAGCGAGTGCATGCTCGTAAATATATTGGCACAGAGTTTTTACAGTAATGTATACTAGCTAGTTAAGTAATGTACACTAGCTAATTAACTAGTGTACACAAGGACTTGTGTACACTAGCTAGTGTACACTAGTTAATTAGCTAGTGTACATAAGGACTTGGTCAAGACTAAGCCAAGGCAATGTCCAGTATAAGCCATCTGGCTAGTGTACACGAGTTAACTAGCTAGTGTACACTATATACTTAGCCATGGCTGATGAACATTGAAATTAAACTTGGGTACACTAGCTAAGTTGCTAGTGTACATTACTTAATTAGCTAGTGTACACTAGTTAATTAGCTAGTGTACACAAGGACTTGACCAAGACCAAGTCAAGGTATTGTGCAGTATAAGCCATATGGCTAGTGTGCACGAGTTAATTAGCTAGTGTACACTATATACATTACTATTGTACTTAGCCATGACTAATGCACGAGTTAAGCGTATTTTAAAAATTAGACGTTGTTTAATATTATTTTTTCAAAATCCTATCTTCAGGAATCTAGTTTGAATCGTCTCGTCAAGACAAAAAAATCAGTGTTTTCGAATTTTTTTTCGACTTATAGATATTGAGATATTTTATTTTAAAATTTGAGGGGGATTTTAAATGATGACGTGACAGTTAGAAAGATGATGTATGCGGCTCCCCTCTATCTTTTTTTTTTTAATTTGGAGCATTGATGTGTTTTTTAATTCAATGGCTGTTAGTGGTTCTTATGGTTCTCATATAAATTTGGTTCTCATTATAATAGGACCATATATATATATATTTATATATATATATATATATATATATATATATATATATATATATATATATATATATATATATATATATATATATATATATATGCTAGAATAAGCCCGTGTCCGAGGACACGTTATTGTTTTTTTCTTTTTTTTAATTAATTTTTTTTTTAAATTAAAAAATAATAATAATAAAAAAAAAACGTGTCCTCGAACACGGGCTTAATAAAAAAAAATTATGTGTCCTCGAACACGGGCTTATTCTAGTTTCGCACATCTGAGATCCTCCGTATTTGGTTTGGCTTCAATCCAACATTCGATTTGGTAAAAATAGATCTCAAAATAAATTTGAAGAAACAAATCAGAACAATCCCATTAGTCTTGCCATTATTGTGGACCAACTTTGATAAGCCCAAAAACCCAAGTTATTTAGAAAGGCCACTTGAAATGGCAAGGCCCATCTCCATATTAGCGCCAAAATGAGGACTTGCTTACAAAAAAGATAAGCAAGCGTTCTGGAAGTGTCTTATCTTTTTCATAACACCCCCCAATCTATCTCTCTTCAACTTTCTAGGGTTTAAATTCTCTCTCTCTCTCACACACACGTACATGGCGCCGAAGAAGAAGTCGCAGAAGCAGAAGTCAACTTCAACATCTACGCAAAGTAAACCCCCATCTTCCTCCACAAGTCCCAAACTCCAAATTTCCGCCGAAAATGAGAACCGCCTCCGCCGTCTCTTACTCAACTCCGGTCGTCTTACGGTATCAGCTCCGGCTCCGGTAGACGATTCTCTCTCCAAGGCTCAAAAGGCCAAGAAGCTTCGCTCTGTTTATGAGAAGCTCTCTTGCGAGGGCTTCTCCGATGATCACATCGAACGTGCTCTTTCCGCTCTCAAGGTTTTGATTTTAATTGAGTTAAATCATTTTGCACAAATTTTTTTCCCTATTGAAATTCAAGAAATGGATTGTAGAATCTTGAACTGTTAATTTAAAAAAAAAAAAGTTTTTTTTTAAAGGGCAAAATGGAAAAGGGACAAATGTATGAGGGCAAAATGGGCAATTCGCCCATTGTAACTGTTCATTCTACTGTTTAAAAGGCAGCTTCCATTTATACTATATATATATATATATATATATATATATATATATATATATATATATATATATATATATATATATATATATATATATATATATATATATATATATATATATATATATATAGAGTCCGGTTCCTATGCGCACCAATGCGTACGCATCAATTAAAAACAAACGTGATTTTCAGTTTTGACCCTCTCCCTCATAAACTTGTTTCTCAACCCTTTCTCTCTCAAATACACGCAGTCGTTTTTCACCGGAATCTAAAGCATAAAAAAAAAAAAAGGAAAAGTAAGCACGAGAATTTTCGGCACCGTCATCTCAAACTCTGTTATCTCTCTTCTTATATCAAAGCAATTTTCCGATTTGTGTTTCGATTTTAAAAATTGCTTCAATTTGCTGCTCTTTCTTTTTCTCTCTCTAGCTCTCTCTCATTTAGACAGGGGAAAGATCTTCACCATGAGATGCTCATAACTTCTTCAAGTGAGTATGAGGCAATGAATCTATGACTAGTATGTATTGTTTCAGAACCTCAGGCTTGGGGACTTTATGAAGAGACCCCTGGGAGCGATGTCCCTTAAAAGGATCTTTGAAATAATCTATAAACTAAACAAGTAGACGTATAGGAATAACAAATCATTAAATTCAGGTAATTAAGAGAGGAGAGATTTATTTCTCGATGGAGGTGAAAAAGGAGGCCATGGGAACAGGGGATGAGAAATCTAACGCAAAATCGGCTGTGTATGTGAGAGAGAAAGAGATTTTTTTTACAAAGAGAGAGAGAGAGAGAGAGAGAGGTTGAGAAACAGGTTTGTGAGGGAGATGGTCAAATCGAAAATTCACGTTTGTTTTTAATTGATGCGTACGCACTGGTCCGCATAGGATCCCTTATATATATATATATATATACATATATATATATATATATAGATATATATATATATATATATACATATATATATATATATATATACATATATATATATATATATATATACATATATATATATATATATATATATATATATATATATATATATATATATATACTCCCTCCGTCTCCCGTGAATGCAAACTTATTTCTATTTTGGTCCGTCCCACATAAATGTAAACTTCCCAAAATGGAAATAAATATTTCAATTTTACACTCACAACATTCTCTCTCCTCACTATTCCTTCCACTCATTCTCTCTCCTATTTAATTTTTCATACTCACAACATTTAACTTTTTCTCTTTCTTACATCACTTTTTCTTAATTTCCACACCCAAAAAGTTGGTTTACATTCACGTGGGACGGAGGGAGTATATTATACATAATATATACATAATCGGTCCGGTCCGGGTTCGGTCCAGGACCATATATATTTTTTCAAATATCAGGACCAACCCAAATAATCGGTTCCATATAAATTTGGGACCAGAACCAAACCAATTCTATTGGATTGGTTCGATTTTCATTGATCTAGTCTGGTTCTATCGATCCGATCCGATCCGTCGATTTTTTTGTTTAGCCCTAATTTATTTAGGCCTAAAAATAAAGTTAAAAGATGAATGATGCAATAACGCCATTGTTTTGGTCAAATTTCGACAAGTGATTGTAAATAACCAAATATTTCAAGGAAAGAATTGGGTGCAATGGAATATAGATTTGTGTATGTGATAATCAACGAACAAAGGAATTTTAACGAGGAAAGCCCTTGAACAAATTGTTCGCCGGCATAAAACCTCGGGAGGTTTTGGAAGACCTACCTTGACCAAAGTTTTACTATGATCAGTGGGTTACAAGCTCGGAAGTATGGAGAGAGATTACAAGAGTGTGAGTGTGTGAAAGTACATGTGTTTTTCATAATCTCCATACCCCTATTTATAATAAGGGTAAAATAAAAAGATAATAATCAAATCCCTAAAAACTAGGCATGATGGAGTTACTGAGGAGAAGATTTCGGGCATGACTGTTGATGGTGGTTGGTGAAGAGTCGTGGTTGAATTGGTCTTCTATGAGTGCACAAGTATCTCCTAAAAAATAGGAACCGCAAAACTGCTCCCAAGTTGGTCCGGCTTCAAGATGTTGATGAAGACGTTGAGCCAAGATGTCGGTCCAAGATGTGAACTCAACATGTAAAGCCAACTTGTAAAAAGTCAACTTGTAAAAAGTCAACTTGTAAAAAGTCAACTTGTGGACCAAGTTGTGGACCAAGTTGTGGACCAAGTTGTGGAGATCAAGTTGTAGAGGTCAAGTTGTGGAGATCAGGATGCTGAGGCGTCTTGACATGTTGACCTGCTTAAGATGCCAACCATATACATATAATGAAAAATCCGTCCCCAACAATTGCCCCCAAAATTTCTTGAATCGGAGAAAACTTGGAGATTCAAGGAATTTTAAAACTGCTACTCTCCCCATCGACATTAAGGAAGCGGTTGATTATGCCAAAGAGTTGTCGAACGCCTTGAATGATGCTTCTAAGTCCTTGATAGAAACCAAGATAAAGCTTTAAGAAACATTAGTTAAGGTGTTTGAAATTTGGTATGTTAGATGAGGGTTGGTCCTCAAAATTTTTATATTTGATTTGTATGATTTGGCATGTCTTTGTTTGATATGTTTACTTTTGTGTGTTGAACTTGATTTTCGGTGAAGATGTTAATCTTCACTCCTTAGTTGATTGGAAGATGACTTCATCTTTTTCGGGTGTTCATATTGATAACATGTTGATGTTATAAGCAGAAGGTAACATGAAAATGTTACAACCAGTAGTTCACAACTTGAATAAGTGTGAAAACGTGCGCCCAGGCGAAGGTGTCGGAACCTTAATTCGTTTGGTAACATGTTAATGTTACAACCAATAGTTCACAACTTGAATAAGTGTGAAAACGTGCGCCCAGGCGAAGGTGTCGAAACCTTAATTCGTTTGAAGAAATAGAACAAGTATCGGCCCGTCTGGCGTGTCAACATGTTCTATCCCTCTCCAGCTAAAGTTTCAACATGTATCGGCGTGCGGCGTGTCAACATGTTGAAATTTTTCTTCCTCAGGTTCAAACATGTATCAGCCGTACTGGCGTGTCAACATGTTTGACCTGCTCCAGCTTAGGTCTCAACATGTATCAGCCGTACTGGCGTGTCAACATGTTGAGCCTGCTCCAGCTTAGGTCTCAACATGTATCAGCCGTACTGGCGTGTCAACATGTTGAGCCTAAGCTGTTTGTTCAAGTTGTATACCTTGCAAAACAAATTCATGGAATACAACTTGAGGTACTGTTTTGCTAACATTTTGACATGTTGAAGATAGGTGGTCATCTTTTCCTTTTTTGTCAGCCTCATTGTGGTCATTTTAGGACTATGAGCTTATCTTCTTCCAGTCTGATGAATTTAACAGCTCTCGTCCTGACATCTTCAAGTCTCTTGCATGGAGTCATGACCAATTCGTCATAATAAGGTGATCCCTTTTTTAAGCCCAATCTGAATGCCTCGGTGGCTGTGGACATGTTCAAGTTGGGGATAGTCACTGCCTCTTTGTTGAACCTGTTCAAATAGTCCTTCAAGCTTTCGTCAGGTTGTTGCACCACCCTGTAGAGGTCACTAGTTAGTTTTTCAAAAGCTCTATTACATGAAAATTGATTCACAAACATATGGACTAATTGAGAATAAGATGATATAGAGTTTAGAGATAGGCCGGTTAGCCATTTCAAAGCTGGTCCAGTCAAGGTGGAACCAAAGCCCCTACAAAGACAGGCCTCTTTGAAGATTGAAGGAATGCTGATAATGTCCATTAATTCTTGGTATAGCAATACATGCTCTACTGGATCTGTGCTCCCATCGTACTTCTTCATGTGGGGCACTGCAAATCTCTTCGGGATCTCCATGATGGCTATTCTTTGGAACAAAGCGAGACTCATTATAACAAGTTGGAGAAGCTTGATGATAAGGCAAGGTAACTCCAGGCACATTCCTAATCATCTCTTTGATCTGCTGCAACTCTCTAGCAACTTGACTTTCTGCAAAAGTGTTAGCATAAAATTGAGAAGCAGAATGATCGAATGCATTATAAAAACTCCCCGTTTTTCCTAAAGACAGAGTGGCATAAGTGTAGCAAGATGTTGGCACAGGTTGGCTGAATGGGAAGGTGTGACCATGTTGGGCAACTTGACTAGTTGTTACAGTTGTACTATCGATGCATCCGCACTCGCCATGGGGATGTCTCCAAGATTGCCCCGATACTGCACCAAAAAGAGTTCTAGGAAATAAAGGTGATAATGGAGTTACAACTTGAGGCTCAACTTGATTCCCTTTTCGCAGACTTTCAATTGCATTGAAAATCCTAGTATTGGTATCCTGCTGAGCATCCATTCGCTTATTCAGTTCATTCAACATTGTTGCCATATTAGTCACGAAACCAAAATTGATTTCAGACGCGGTCATCTCTCGAGGTGCATCTTGTTGCCCCCGGTCGCCGCCCCCGGCCCGCGGAGGTTACTGAGGTTACCTGACCGGAAGCTGGATTGACCATTTTTATGTTCTAAACAAATCTAAAAAACCAAAGTTCCCACAGACGGCGCCAAATTGTTTTGGTCAAATTTCGACAAGTGATTGTAAATAACCAAATATTTCAAGGAAAGAATTGGGTGCAATGGAATATAGATTTGTGTATGTGATAATCAACGAACAAAGGAATTTTAACGAGGAAAGCCCTTGAACAAATTGTTCGCCGGCATAAAACCTCGGGAGGTTTTGGAAGACCTACCTTGACCAAAGTTTTACTATGATCAGTGGGTTACAAGCTCGGAAGTATGGAGAGAGATTACAAGAGTGTGAGTGTGTGAAAGTACATGTGTTTTTCATAATCTCCATACCCCTATTTATAATAAGGGTAAAATAAAAAGATAATAATCAAATCCCTAAAAACTAGGCATGATGGAGTTACTGAGGAGAAGATTTCGGGCATGACTGTTGATGGTGGTTGGTGAAGAGTCGTGGTTGAATTGGTCTTCTATGAGTGCACAAGTATCTCCTAAAAAATAGGAACCGCAAAACTGCTCTCAAGTTGGTCCGGCTTCAAGATGTTGATGAAGACGTTGAGCCAAGATGTCGGTCCAAGATGTGAACTCAACATGTAAAGCCAACTTGTAAAAAGTCAACTTGTAAAAAGTCAACTTGTGGACCAAGTTGTGGACCAAGTTGTGGAGATCAAGTTGTAGAGGTCAAGTTGTGGAGATCAGGATGCTGAGGCGTCTTGACATGTTGACCTGCTTAAGATGCCAACCATATACATATAGTGAAAAATCCGTCCCCAACAGCCATCGTCTTTCCTTCTTGCCATCTAACCAAATCCGACCCTTTTAAATAACTATTACATGCCCGTGTCCAAGGTCACGTGAGATTATTTATTTTTTATTTATTTTTTTTATATATCAAAAAAAAAGGGCAAGTATGTCGCACGACATATTAAGTTGTGAGGGCAAAATGGGAAAGGGACAAAATAGTGATGGCAAAATGAGAATTTTCGCGAATGCTACTGTTCATACAATTGTTCAAAAGACAGGCCTCATTTATACTATATATAGATATAGATGTGCAAATCACATGCTCGGTTAGGGAGATATTTTTAGTGATTAAATAAGTTTTGATCTCACCTTTGTTGACTGCAACGAGAGACTCAAAAGGCGATTAAACAAAGACCAATTTGGAAGGCGATTGAGAAGGCGATTGGGAGCAAAATTGATTCTGGTGCACGTTCGATCAAGGGACGATTTAGAAGATTGAAAGGTATGAAATCTCAATTGTTGGGCCCTACATTTTCAGTCAACATGTTTACAACTTACACTTAACAACTTGGTACTAACAACTTGAGTTGCTCTATTTACAACTTGGCCTTCTGCAGGTTGGGACGCATAACGTTTTTCCTATTTTATAGGGAACGTGCCAAAGACCAGTTCAACCACGTTTCTTCAGCAAACAAATCACTATCTCTTCATCAACGATCAAATGCGGATATATCTCCAAGGATCAACCCTAATTCCGAGTTTATAGGCCCATAATCCTCTTTTTGTTAATTAGTTTTGAGGTATAAAAGGGGGAATACACACTGTATTTTCACACACGATCCTCACTAGCTTAAGCTCCCTTTTTCATACGCTCTTAGCATTGTAATCTCAGGAAAATTCTTAGTAAACTTTCGGTCAAGGCAGGAGCCATATCCTCCCGGGGTTTTATGCCGGAGAACAAGTTGTTCAAGGGCTTTCCCTAGTCAACAAACGTCTTGTGTCCATTTCTATTCAACTTGATAGTCATTGTACCTAGATTCATATCACTTTAGTCACTTTTCCCATCATAAAAATATAATTGTTGAAATTTGACCAAAACAATTTGGCGCCGTCCGTGGGAAACTTTGATTATCTAAGTAGAAATGGTTAATCCATCTTCCAGCAGTCAGAGTCGGCCGCTTCCTGTTTCCAATGCCCAAGGCAACCCTCCTCCAAGTGCAGAAGCTGTCAACTTGGAGATAATGTCCAACATGGCGGACATGATGAAGAAAATAGGCGATCGGTTGGATGATCAGGAGCGTACAAATACAATGATATTCAATGCCATTGATAGTCTGCGTAAAGGGAAGCAAGCGGAGACCCAAGTATCCACTCCGTTTTCACCTTTACTTCCTAGATCTTTGTTTGGTGCGTGCACAGACCGAGCCATGTTGGAGATATCCCGATGTCCAACACCTTGCCGCGGAAAGCACGATTGTGACATCCATTCCAATTGAGCAACCAAGATTCGGCCTATCAGCTAGCCAATTCGCGCTATCATCTTGCTACACTTATGCTACACCCTCAGTGGGGCAAACAGGGAGTTTCTTTAATACTTTCGATACCTTTGTACCTCAGGTTAATAATGCTCCTCTTTTTGCAGAGAGCCAACTTGTTAAGGAAATGCAAACCATTAAGGAGTTGCTTCGAAGCGTGTCGGGAATCAACTTGCCGTATCACCAAGTTTCTCCAACTTGTTATAACGAGTCTCGTTTTGTGCCAAAGAATAGCCGTGTGGAGATCCCGAAGAAATTCTCAGTCCCTCACATGAAGAAGTATGACGGAAGTACCGATCCCGCAGAGCACGTGTTGCTGTATCAAGAGTCAATGGATATCATAAGTATCCCTCCTATGTTTAAAGAAGCATGTTTTTGCAGGGGCTTTGGCTCAACCTTGTCAGGACCGGCCTTAAAATGGCTAACAGGGCTTCCTCTAAACTCTATTTCATCTTATGCTCAACTTGTCAATATGTTCATTAATCAGTTTTCATGCAACAGGGCATTTGACAAGTTGACTAGTGATCTTTATAGAATTGTACAACAGCCTAATGAAAGTCTCAAAGAGTATTTGCACAGGTTCAATAAGGAGGCAGTGACTATACCCAACTTGGACGTGTCCACAGCAACGGAGGCATTCCGCATAGGCTTGAAGAAGAGCTCATTGTTTTACAATGAGTTGGTGATGACCCCTGCGAAACAACTTGAAGAAATCAGAACCAGGGCCTTGCCTTACATCCGATTGGAGGAAGATAGCTTGGCAATGGGGAAATCAACTGGGAGGACTCCTACTCCTCTATTTGAACCCTCTGACAGACGATCGGACTCCCATCACCCTAAGTCCAACAGGGGCAAACCCCCTGTTAAAACTGAACCTTCTAGAATTCATGTTGTAGATGATGATCAGGAAGGTGATGATAATGATTATCCACAAATTTCTGAATACTGCTTTTCTGTGGACATTGCAGGAATCTTGTGCGCCATGGGAAATCTTGGAGATAAAGCGAGATGGCCCAAGAAGAATGACCAGTCAACAACTTGGAAGGACAAGTCCAAGTGGTGCGCGTTTCATGAAGATTTTGGGCACACCACCGAGAACTGTTTCGCTTTGAGGAAGGAGATTGCTCATTTGTTGTCCAAGGGTCTTCTCAAGGATTTGTTGGGCAAGAAGAGGGTCAGGAGTGAGTCCAAAGAACCTGGTTCAGAGGAGCAGTCTAGGCCCGAGAAAGTTGCACCCCCTCCGGCCACCAAGGTGGTGAATGTTATCTCAGGTGGGTCTCATATTTGCGGCACAACTTACTCTGCCGCCAAGCGTCATGCCAAGAGCTCTAAGGAGGATCAATCAGAATTGCCTATAAGGCGCCGCGACTTCACAGATGGACATATCATTTCTTTTGAAGATGAAGATAAAGACAACACGTTGGACCCTCATCATGATGGTCTAGTTGTTCAGGTGCAGATTGCTAATTGTGTGGTCAAGCGGATCCTGATCGATGGTGGCAGTTCAGTCAACATCATCTTTACTCATGCTCTTGAAGATATGGGTATTCCTTTGTCTGAAGTTGTGAAGAACTCATCCGTACTGGTAGGGTTCAGTGGTGAGGTGAAACAGACAGTCGGTGAGATCAAGTTGCCCATCTACCTAGAAGGTATGAATTCCATGGGAAGGTTTTGTGTGATTGAATGCTCTTCATCATACAATGTCATATTGGGAAGGCCTTGGATCCACAACATGAAGGCCGTGCCATCGACTTACCATCAATGCGTCAAGTTTCCAACACCTTGGGGTGTTGCCAAGTTGAGGGGAAACCAGCAAGTCTCTAAGGAATGTTACAAGATCAACATGAAAGTAAGCTCGACCCCTCGGCAAGCATAGCAATTAAAGAAAAAGGCCCAGGACATTCTTGAAGCGGTAGAGCACGATACAAAAAGTGTTCCTGTTGATGCATCAAATCCTGAGGCCCAAGTGCAAGTTGGGATAGACCTACCGTCCGAAATCGAAGACGAGTTGATCGAGTTCCTGAAAAGCCAGAGATGCTGCTTCGCTTGGAAACATGAGGACATGACAGGGATAAGCAAGGATATTATTACTCACAAGTTGAACATCGATCCGACCATCCGTCCCGTCCGTCAAAAGAAGGAAGTTCGCCCAGAGCGGAACCGGATCATAAAGGATGAAGTTGCGAGGCTTCTAAAGTCCAAGATGATCGAGAGAAGTTCGGTACCCCAAGGGGGTTGGCTAACGTTGTAGTGGTGGAGAAGAAGAATGGCAAGTGGCGAGTATGCGTGGACTTCACCGACTTGAACAAGGCCTGCCCAAAGGATCCATTCCCTCTCCCTCATATTGATTCTCTAGTTGATGAGACAGCCGGTCACGACATCTTGACATTCATGGATGCATCTTCCGGGTATCAACAAATTCAAATGGAGCCTTCAGACCAAGAAGATACAGCGTTCATGACTCCAGAAGGTATCTACTGTTATATTTCTATGCCCTTTGGTCTTAAAAATGCAGGGGCAACCTATCAAAGGTTAGTGAACAAAATGTTCAAAGACCAACTTGGCAAGACGATGGAGGTCTACATAGACGACATGGTGGTCAAATCCAAACACATTGAGGATCATGTGGAGCACCTTGCTGAGGCATTCGATATCTTGAAGGCCTTCAACATGAAGCTCAATCCGGCGAAGTGCAACTTCGGTGTTAGAGCAGGCAAATTCTTGGGATATATGGTAACCAAGAGGGGAATCGAAGCAAGTCCCGAACAAATCAAAGCCATTCTCAACTTGGAATCCCCTAAAAACATCAAGGACGTACAAAGGTTAACAGGTAGAGTAGCTACTTTGAATAGATTTATATCCAAATCATCTGATAAGTGCAGGTTATTCTATGAAGTCTTGAGAAAAAACAAACTCTTTCAATGGAGTGACCAACATGAGGCAGCTTTTAAACAACTTAAAGAATATTTGATGACGTCACCCCTACTTGCTAAACCCGAACGTGGTGAGCATCTTTATTTATATTTAGCTGTATCTGAAAATGCTGTTAGCGCAGTATTGGTGAAGGAAATCCAAAGTGAGCAACATCCTGTTTACTACGTAAGTAAATCTTTGTTAGTTGCTGAAACAAGGTATTCTCATCTTGAAAAATTAATATTAGCCTTAACTACTGCTGCTACCAAATTACGTCATTATTTTGAAACACATTCCATAACTGTTAGAACTAATTATCCTATAAGAAATGTGTTGAGAACGCCAGAGATGTCGGGCAGGTTGGCCAAGTGGTCAGTCAAGTTGAGCACGTATGACATTTCGTATGAGCCAAGAACAGCCATCAAATCGCAGGCCCTAGCCGATTTCGTAGCTGACTTCAGTCCAAGTTTGCAGCCAGAGGTAGAGCTGGAAGTGCAACAACTTGAAGGTAAAACTGTTCCTAGATTTTGGACATTGTATACCGATGGAGCTTCAAATTCCAAAGGGATTGGGTTGGGAATAGTCCTAAAGTCCCCTCAAGGTGATATCATACCCCAAGCTGTATCTTGTGAATTCAGTGCAACGAATAACGAAGCTGAGTATGAAGCCCTAATCATGGGTTTAACTACAGCTCTAAGCTTGAATATTACACATTTAAATGTATTTGTTGACTCTCAACTGCTAGCTAACCATTTTAATGGCAGTTATATGGCGAAGCATTCCAAGATGACTCTGTACCTCCAACATGTTAAAGCCTTAGCTTCGAAATTTCTATCATTCTCTTTGGAACAGTCCCCGAGAGAAGAAAATTCAGAAGCGTACGCCTTGGCTAACTTGGGTTCAACTTGCAAATCAATGTCGCATTCCAAGATACCCATTATTTATGTTAAGTACCCGCAATAGACCAAGTTGAGGAAATTCAAGTGGTTACACCATCTACCGGGGCACAAGATGTTAAACCTTCTTGGACCCAACCGTAATTGAGTTTCTTCAACTTGGAACTATTCCACCCGATGTTAAGAATGTTAGATCTTTTAAGATTCGTATTTCGACTTTCGTTTTGATAGATAATGTGCCGTTTAAGAAGTCTTTTGCGGGGACACTACTTGAGATGTGTCGATAACGATCAAGTTGAAGTGGTGCTTAAAGAAATCCATGAAGGAATATGTGGGAACCATTCCGGAGGAAAGGCACTAGCATCCAAGGCCCTCAAGACGGGATACTATTGGCCAACCATGCGTCGAGATGCCATGAGTTATGTACAGAAGTGTGACGCCTGCCAAAGACATAGCAACATCTTGCATCAACCTGCCGAACCTCTACATCCTATAGTCTCATCTTGGCCTTTCATGCAGTGGGGCATGGATATTGTAGGCAAGTTGCCCAAAGCTCCAGGAGGCAAAGTATTCATGTTGGATCTAACCGATTATTTCTCGAAATGGATCGAGGCAGAAGCTTATGTGCAAGTAAGGGATAAAGAGGTAATTTCATTTTTAAAGAAAAATATCATTAGCAGGTTTGGTGTACCATCAGAGATTGTATGTGACAACGGGTCAAAGTTCATAAGTAAAAAGACCAGGGATTTTTGTGCTTGCTGGGGCATCAAGTTAATCATGTCCACACCTGTCCACCCTCAAGCCAACGGCCAAGCTGAATCAAGCAACAAGTTGATCATCAACAACTTGAAGAACCGTCTAGACCAGAAGAAGGGAAAATGGGTTGAAGAATTACCACTTGTGCTGTGGGCAGATAGAACTACTTCTAAAGGAGCCACAGGTAGGACCCCCTATTCTTTAGTATTCGGAGCTGAAGCTGTGATTCCAGTTGAAGCAACAGTCCCCACAGCAAGGTATGGCTTATTGACTCAAGATGAAAATAACCTCTTGCTAACTCAAGATTTAGATACAATTGATGAGATCAGGGATTTAGCCAAGATAAGGATGGCAGCTTATCAGCAGCGAATTTCTAGGTCTTACAACAAGAATGTCAGAGTTAGAAGGTTCCAGGTTGGTGATTTAGTTTTGAGAAAAGTATTTCAAAATACAAGAGAATTGAATGCAGGTAAGCTGGCTCCCAAGTGGGAAGGCCCATATCTCATCGATGCTGAAGCTGGCAAAGGTGCATACTGGTTGTCAACCCCGAGTGGAGACAGAATCCCTAGAAGTTGGAACGCTATCCACTTGAAACTTTATTTCACGTAAGTCCAGTTATTTATAACTAGACTCTTCAGGTACGGTTTAAATTTATGTCAAGTTCAATTACGCATTTCAATTTTTTCTACTCTTATTAAAACATTACTGACTTGAGCGTCGGAGGGGCGTTAGCTATGCTAACGCCCAGCCCTAACATAAATTTGTTTTGCGAGGTGTGTTCGGTCGAAACCTAACGGTTTATTTTATATCCGCAAGCGCACGGGCTATTGTAATATAGCGGGTGCAAGTACGAGTCGATCCCACAGAGACAGGGTTTACTTAAGGGATATTTTTGTCTTTAGAAAATATAAAAAAGATTGGGGGGTAGATAAAATTTGTTTTTAGAATAATAGAGAGAGCATAGACAGAAAATACTTTAATTGAATTCTTATAAAACGAAGCATTCTCGGGATTGGAAATCATACACATAATCTTATTCATCAAATTGTCATTGTCTTAGAAATAAAAGGTTTTCATAAAAAGCAAGGATGGTATGTTAGGCCTACGCTATTTCGGGCTAGGACAATAGCGTTTGTATTCTTCACTAATTATGTTCTAACTGTTTGAGAAATCCGTTTATGTTTGACCCCGCCCTGTCACAAATGGGCATTCCGGCTTATCTCTAGCTGACCATAATTAGTAAGAATCCATTAAGGACGGAAGTTCAACATACTTTCCATTAAAAGAACATCCCTAGGCCATTGAACTACTCTCGTGATCAGTGAACCTAGTTTCCTTATATGGTTCCGTCAATTGAGATTCTCCGCTAGGTACTTCTCTCAATTGACTGAATCATACAAATTGGATATCGCCAATAAGTAAGGCATTTAGAGAATAATATAAAGAAATTGTTTTAGATGAAGAAAGAAGACAAGACTAATCATTTTTTAGATGATGAATAAGCATGTTTTTGAGTTTCCAACCCCAAGAATATGGGGGATTACTCACAAGCCATTTATAATATAAAAGCAATTAAAATAAGAGATTGAGTAAGAGAGACTTATGATGGACAAATGCTGGAAATAATGCTTCACTTTTATTGATCTTCTTCCAAAGTAACTTCAAGAACAAAGTAATGACTTGATCTTCAAATCTCCTTGGAAATTGTTATCACAAGTATTTTGTGTTTTCTATCTATCAAATATCAGTATTTCTCTCTAATGATTCGTGTTTTAGACTGATCTCTAGGGTCCTATTTATAAAAAGGAGGGAACTCTTCAATCGGGTGCAACCAAAAGGTGCCTTTACGTCTGCAGTCGCGTTTTGCACGGCCGCGTCAAGGAAGTTGCACGGCCGTGTGACCCTTGGCGCCAGATTTGAATTTAAGTCTTGACACCTTGCACGGCCGCTCCTAAATAAGCTGCACGGCCGCTCCGCCTGATGACACGGGCGCTCCTTCTTCAAGACACGGCCACTCCATATTTTAGGGCCAAAAATGGCCTGAAAAATGCCAAGTGCACGGCCGCTCCATCTCTCGCCTGCACGGCCGCTCTGTCTGAATTTTAACTTTGTGTGCTTGATTTGGTTGGTGCTCTCTCATGTCTTTTGCCTTGAAGTGTCCAAGTATCCTTTTGATAAAAATGAACCTAAAACCTGTCTAAAAAGGCAAGAAATATACCAAAAGCGTAAAATCTAGAAAATAAGGAAAAGAAACTAAAAAGTATAAGAAATGAAATGAAAAATGATGTTTTATGCCATAAAAAGTATATAAAAATAAGGATAAATGACTATATAATAGTCACTTATCAAACTCCCCCACACTTAAACCTTTGCTTGTCCCCAAGCAAACTTATAATGAAATATGGGGAGGGAGAAAAATTATGATTGATCCCTCAAATAAAGTAGCAAGCCCTTGAATGCCTTGTAGATAATGCCTTTTATCTATCCAATCATATTTTGAATATCTTTAAAAATTTTATTTTGGGAAGAAGTATTTTAGGGATATTTTAAAGAGATAAAATGCAAGACAATAACCTAGTATAGCATATATAGAATTTTGATCAAGTAAAGCATGCTAGAAGGAAGAATTTTCTTGGTAGAAAAAGCCATCACTTTTTAGAGTGATTTTTTAGAAAAGATGAATTTTATTTCTTTAAGATGTACAAGAAAAGGTATAGACATTTATTCACAATTTAGAAGTTCCAAAGAATTGCATTACATTCTTGAATCACAAGGGTGAAGAATGGGTGATGGTAGTGGAAAAATCTCGTCAAAGTAAAACAAATTTATCTTTATTTTTGTACGTGTTATATTTTTGCAAAGACCTAAGTTATTCTTGATCCTTTCGAGTAGGAGACATTGTGGTCGCGAGCCCCATGTTCCTAATACTTAGATCAAGAATACTTTTGGATATTATTCCCGTTTTGGCAAGGAAGCATCGTCGCGTGAACGCCGTGCCCCGAGTTACTTAGGAGATAATTTTCTTTTTGCTTTTGGTGACCATTGTCACTCTTTTATTAATAAGATAAAAGTGTTTTTCTTTGACTTGATTTGAAAATGGAAGGATGGAATTTATGAAAGGGTGTGATTCAAGGGATGCAAACAAAAAGGTGCTTCTTAAAAAGGGAATAAATATCTAATAAAGATAAAAAATGTACAATCTTAAAAGAATATATTCAAAATTTTGCATATATAACCAAGCATAAAAGAATTCCTTCTAATCAAATGCATTTTCCTTGATGAGATTCTATATTGTGCTATACCAACTTATGAGGCTTTCAATTATTTCCTAAAAAGATCCCTTATACTTTTCCTTTTTATAGATTTCTAAGTGTATAGAAAATATGAGAGGAAAGATAAAGGCATATATACTAGGGCAAATGGCAAGCATAAAGATAATGATTTTTGATCATCATAGGGATTTTTTTTTTTTTTTTTTTTTTTATATACTATTATACAAGCATAAAAGAAAAAAATGCAACTAAGTTAAAAAAAAAAATTATACTAGAAAGCAGTTAAATCTATACTAGAAAGCGAAAAATAAAGCGAAAAATAAAAGGATAGATTTACCCCCCCACACTTGAAATGAACATTGTCCTCAATGTTTCAAGGAACAATGCCAAATCCCGGGAGGGTAAAGGGAAAAAACTTACTAAAATGGTGGTGGTGGTGGAAAGTTGTCCCAATAGTTTGCCCCATAGTTGTAAATGTCGTCAATCCTCCCTTGAGCATATTGAATACGACCATCCATTTGGCCGAGTTGTTGAAGGATTTGAGCGTTTTGCTCAAGTAGTTGACCTTGTTGGGCAAACATTTGATCGAACCTTTGGTAGAAGTCGGGTGGCAATGGGGCTTGAATCTCTTCTTCTTCTTCTTGACCTTCTTCTTCAATAGCATTTGGGAAAATCCAAGTCTCGGGCTCTCTTATCCGGATGGTGGGGAGATTATTGCTTGGGAGTACAATGTAGGGCGTTTTATCCGCTCCTACTAACCAATTATACTCATTATTCCCTCTTACCGAAATGAGTTGCATAGTTCGAAGAGTTGGAATATCCAGTTTTGTTGACCCTCTCACCTCAACCCAATCATTTGGAACCTCAAAATTAAAGTGCTTGGCAAATAAAGTAACAATTCCTCCCATATGAATCTCCCCATTAAAGTTGGGAGAAACAATGTCACCAATCAACTCAAAGAAGCTTTGGCACTTCGGGAAGTATAGGATGGAAGGCCGGTAATTTGGTTCCAAAAAACAGTCTCATTGTATTCAATGGGCAAGTCGGGAAAAGACTCCGTTTGGAAAGATAACCCCAAAATTCTACTAATCTCAAAATGAAGCTCTCTACCACCAAGGCGAAAGTCTAAATGAAATTGATTAAAAACTCTCCCTGTCATTCTACAATTTTCCTCCACAATTTTCACCTTTAAAGTACTCAAAAATTCTAAGGTAAGGACCTCATAGGTTTTCTCATGCCTTTGAAGGAAGCTATCAGATCTCATTCCCATAAAAAGAGTAAGAGCATCCCCATAAAGTCCTAATGCTCTCAAGGCAAGCCTATCAGGAAATTGGGTTGGCCTAATCCTTTTTGAACTCAAGGCAACAAAACGTGCCGTCTCCCTTGGGCTCCTAAAATCAATCCCCAAAGTATTGAGAGTTGGATTAAAGCTAGAGGAGGAGGGTTGCTCCTTTCGAGACTTCTTTGTTACTCTCTCTGCAGCCTTTCCTTTCCCTTTGGTAGCCATTATCTCAAAACTCAGAAAATTTGAAAGACAAGAGAGGTGAAGGAGTTCTTACCCGAAGAAATTGCTGAGTAAACCCGAAATCTTTGATGCACAGCCACTGAAATGTCCAAGAGCTTCCTCCTTAACCTTAATCTTGAGCAATCCCTTCGAATTTCATGAAATGGGTGAAGGGTTTTGGTATTTTCGGAATTGGGGTTTTAGGAGGGTTTTTGGACTGATTTTGGTGGTGGAGAAATGGTTGAGTGATGGATTTGAGGATGATTGAGGGTTATAATGTGGGTTAGAATGGTAGAAAGATGGGTATTTAAGGTGTGTTGGGCGGAGGTTTTGATGGAGAAGGGTTGAAGATGGAGTAAATGAGGGAGGAGGGGGAAAGGTGCGTCTTTTTGACTGAACCGACGCAACTCCCAGGACGTTTGCACGGCCGTGTTAAGGAACTTGCACGGCCGTGTCCCTTTCACTGAGTCAACACATCCCAACTCGATATGAACTGCACGGCCGCTCCAGATGAGCTGCACGGCCGTGCGAACTGAACTTCACCACTTTTTAAATCTTTTTTCCTAAAAAATAAAGTTAGCACAAAAAAATAAAAAATAAAATAAAATAAAAATAAAACAAAAATAATCCATCGGTTACCATCCCGATGATGCTTGTTTTAGGTCCTTAGCTTGACCCCTTCCCGGTAGTAGGAGATGCATGATATTTGGTTGGCCTTTTGTCATTGACAACTTGCCATTGCAATCCTTCCGGGGTAATGAGTATCTTCTGCGGTAGACATTTCTTCCATCCCGATTTCTTGGGTAGAACAAGTGACCTATAGTCTTTGCACTTTCGAAAACTCGAAGTGACCTCCGTCTTTGTTCTTTTTGACTTTTTCACTGCATTGTTAGTCTTGGGACAAGCAGAAATATCTAAAATATCATTACAAATCAAAGGTTCATTTTTTATAGGATCATTTTTTATTTCTTCCTTTGATTTTGTTTCCTCACCCATTAAATCTTCTTCACTAGGAATCCAATTTTCTTCGCTAGGGGTGTAGGTTTCTTCAATTGGGGTCCAATCTTCTTCACTAGGAGTATAGGCCTCTAAATAGGGATCTTCGAGAACTGGCCCATGCATACTAAATTCGACCCTTTCTTTCCCTATATTTAGGGAAAATGTGCCATTTTTCACATCTATGATTGCCCCGCTGGCAAGAAATGGCCTTCCTAAAATGACGGGAATATAATGGTCTTCCGCCATATCCAAGATAACAAAGTCGACAGGATGATTAAGTTCCCTACTTGACAAGGCAAATTTTCCATAATACCAACGGGGTATTGAACGGATCGGTCTGCCAATTGGAGAGTTATGGTTGTGGGTCTGAGTTTCCCTATACCAAGCTTCTCGCTAACCGATAATGGCATTATACTGACGCTTGCTCCTAAGTCAAGGACAGCGTTATCTATGTTTATTCTGCCAACACAACAAGGAATGGTGAATGTACCCGGATCCTTTAATTTTGGAGGGTCTTTATTTTGCAAAACGGCGCTCACCTCCTCCGCTAACATAACATTCTCATTTTCTTTTAGCCTTTCTTTTTCTTCTATTAATTTTTTTAAAGGTTTAACGGCTAAAGGCATATCTTCATCCTTCCTAAAATAAGGAATGTTAACATTAATGGCATCCAAGTTATCAAGGAATTCATCATAATCCTTGCCTTTTTCTCTAGGGGATTCCGTCCCAAACTAGTCTCAATCATCGGAGGGATTGACCGTGATTATTTCTAGGGCATTCATTCTTCTTTTCTTGCTCATCCCTAGTTTCTACCACATTAACTTGCTCATTTGGCCTTTGAGGTTGACCGGGAAGACTCCCTTGTGGTCTATTCAATGGGGTAGCCTGTTGAGCTTGTTGGGTTTCTAGCATCTTATTATGCGCTGCCAAGTTATCAAACCTAGCATTTAGCAATTTAAAACATTCCCTAAACTCATTATTGATCTTTTCTTGGGAGTTTTTATTTTCCACTACAAAATCCATTATAAGATCTAATTTAGACTTAGGGGGAAAAGTACTTGCATTGTTGTTGAAATTCTTAGGTGCAAATCCCGGGGGTTGTGTAGATGATTGCGGGTTAAGAACGTTGTTATTCTTATAGGAAAAATTGGGGTGATTCCTCCACTCGGGATTGTATGTATTAGAATACATCCCCCCTTTTTGCCCAAAAGAATTAACGAAGTTCACTTGATCGTTAGAAGTAACGTCAAGCAACTCGCAGTTATCCGTACTATGTGAGTTAGACCCACATAGTTCGCACAAAACATTTACACTAGCAATGGGATTGACATTAAGATTTTCAAATTTCTTCAAAAGCATGTCAACTTTAGAGGAGAGAAGAGTAACTGCATCAACATTATATTTACCGGGTGTACCTTGTTGCTGCTCCCTCTCGCTTGACCATTGGTAATGGTTCAATGCAATATTTTCGATGAGGTCGTACGCCTCATCTACTCCTTTGTTCATCAAAGCTCCTCCTGCAGCGGCATCAATGGTCTCTCTTGTTTTAAAAATGAGACCGTTGTAGAAGGTGTGAACAATCAACCACTTTTCAAGCCCGTGGTGGGGGCACATTCTGAGAAGTTCCTTGTACCGTTCCCATGCATCATACAAAGTTTCACTATCTGTTTGACAGAAGTTAGTGATCTTTGTTCGTATCTGGGCAGTCTTGCTTGGCGGGAAAAATCGACCAAGGAAAGCTTCTTGAATTTGGTCCCATGTTGTCAATGAATTCTGGGGGACCGAATTCAACCATTGTTTCGCCTTATCCTTGAGAGAAAATGGAAAAAGGCGCATCCGGATTGCTTCCACCGTAACACCTTGAATACGTGTAGTATCACAATATTCAAGAAATGTTTGGATGTGTAGATGGGGGTCTTCGAAGGCAGTGCCGCTGTATTGGTTATTCATAACCATGTGCAATAATTGCGGCTTTATTTCGAAGTTTGCCGCTCCGGCATTTGGCACAACAATAGGGGATCTAGTTCCCGGGGTACTTGGGTTAACAAAGTCCCGTAGGGTCCTAGCAGGTGTTTGCGGTTCTCCGTCCATGTGTTTTCGTAGAGTTTCTCTAAATCTCCTTAGTCTTTCGTGAAAGCTTCTTTCGGGTTCCGGATCAAAGTTATCAACAAATGTCCGAGACCGTTTCATAAACTACAAGAAAAACACTTGAAGAAAAATTAAACGTAATGTATTATAGGACAGAAAGCAAAATAGTAAAAACAAAATAAAAAAATTTGTAGTAAAGACAAAAATAAAAAAGTAAACCGTTGTCCCGGCAAGAACGCGCCAAAACTTGTTCGGTCGAAACCTAACGGTTTATTTTATATCCGCAAGCGCACGGGCTATTGTAATATAGCGGGTGCAAGTACGAGTCGATCCCACGAGACGGGGTTTACTTAAGGGATATTTTTGTCTTTAGAAAATATAAAAAAGATTGGGGGTAGATAAAATTTGTTTTTAGAATAATAGAGAGAGCATAGACAGAAAATACTTTAATTGAATTCTTATAAAACGAAGCATTCTCGGGATTGGAAATCATACACATAATCTTATTCATCAAATTGTCATTGTCTTAGAAATAAAAGGTTTTCATAAAAAGCAAGGATGGTATGTTAGGCCTACGCTATTTCGGGCTAGGACAATAGCGTTTGTATTCTTCACTAATTATGTTCTAACTGTTTGAGAAATCCGTTTATGTTTGACCCCGCCCTGTCACAAACGGGCATTCCGGCTTATCTCTAGCTGACCATAATTAGTAAGAATCCATTAAGGACGGAAGTTCAACATACTTTCCATTAAAAGAACATCCCTAGGCCATTGAACTACTCTCGTGATCAATGAACCTAGTTTCCTTATATGGTTCCGTCAATTGAGATTCTCCGCTAGGTACTTCTCTCAATTGGTGAATCATACAAATTGGATATCGCCAATAAGTAAGGCATTTAGAGAATAATATAAAGAAATTGTTTTAGATGAAGAAAGAAGACAAGACTAATCATTTTTTAGATGATGAATAAGCATGTTTTTGAGTTTCCAACCCCAAGAATATGGGAGATTACTCACAAGCCATTTATAATATAAAAGCAATTAAAATAAGAGATTGAGTAAGAGAGACTTATGATGGACAAATGCTGGAAATAATGCTTCACTTTTATTGATCTTCTTCCAAAGTAACTTCAAGAACAAAGTAATGACTTGATCTTCAAATCTCCTTGGAAATTGTTATCACAAGTATTTTGTGTTTTCTATCTATCAAATATCAGTATTTCTCTCTAATGATTCGTGTTTTAGACTGATCTCTAGGGTCCTATTTATAAAAAGGAGGAACTCTTCAATCGGGTGCAACCAAAAGGTGCCTTTACGTCTGCGGTCGCGTTTTGCACGGCCGCGTCAAGGAAGTTGCACGGCCGTGTGACCCTTGGCGCCCGAGATTTGAATTTAAGTCTTGACACCTTGCACGGCCGCTCCTAAATAAGTGCCACGGCCGCTCACGCCTGATGACACGGGCGCTCCTTCTTCAAGCCACGGCCACTCCATATTTTAGGGCCAAAAATGGCACGAAAAATGCCAAGTGCACGGCCGCTCCATCTCTGTTTGCCACGGCCGCTCTGTCTGAATTTTAACTTTGTGTGCTTGATTTGGTTGGTGCTCTCTCATGTCTTTTGCCTTGAAGTGTCCAAGTATCCTTTTGATAAAAATGAACCTAAAACCTGTCTAAAAAGGCAAGAAATATACCAAAAGCGTAAAATCTAGAAAATAAGGAAAAGAAACTAAAAAGTATAAGAAATGAAATGAAAAATGATGTTTTATGCCATAAAAAGTATATAAAAATAAGGATAAATGACTATATAATAGTCACTTATCAAGGTGCAACTTGAACAAACGGAGTAGGCTCAACATGTTGACACGCCAGTACGGCTGATACTTGTTGAGACCTAAGCTGGAAAAGGTCAAGCATGTTGACACGCCAGTACGGTTGATACATGTTTGAACCTGAGGAAGAAAATTTCAACATGTTGACACGCCAGTACGGCTGATACATGTTGGAATTCTAGCTGGAGAGGGATAGGACTTGTTGACACGCCAGGACGGCTGATACTTGTTCTATCTCTTCAAACGATTTACCTCTAATCAAAGGTACTTATGGTTAAAAGATATTCATCTTTTCTTACGAATTAAGGTTTTGACACCTTCGCCTGGGCGGACGTTTTCACACTTATTCAAGTTGTGGACTATTGGTTGTAACATTTTCATGTTACCTAC
Source organism: Adenophora triphylla var. japonica (assembly GCA_022495995.1). Lineage (NCBI taxonomy): Eukaryota > Viridiplantae > Streptophyta > Magnoliopsida > Asterales > Campanulaceae > Adenophora > Adenophora triphylla. The sequence goes on from JAFEMH010000371.1 coordinate 662,468, forward strand.
GGTTTATAACATTTACATGTTATCTAAAGAACAAACAAAGCATCTCTCAGAGACATAAGTTACCTTGCTAAAAAACCATTTTTCAAAAGATTTTCGCAACCAAAGGACAAGTTGGATAAGCCAACAAGTCCCTAAAAACCTAAAAAAGCTTGGAGTACTAGACCAACCTAGTACCCCCAAATAAATTGTCTCGGCTCTTATGAGCCATTACAAACTAAAAAACCTTGTTTTCAGGGACACTCCCCCCATTTGTTGTACCAATAGAGGTACACAAATAAAGCAAAAAATTGTTTTCATCCAAAATATCCAAAAACTTTAAAATGTTTTTCAAACTTTTTATTTCTTCTTTGCCGCCTTTGTTGCATCTTCCACTTGATCATTTGGAGTAGCCACTAGGGTGCTTAGATCCTTGTTAGCATCATCAACTAGAGCTTCTAGGGCCGCGGAATTCACTTCTTCTGCATCCGCTGGCTCACCAATATGGTCCTCCAAAACTTTTCTCTCATCTTCCAAGTTCCAAGCTATGGCCTGTCCGTTTTCATATTCTTCAATCATTTGAATGCGGGTCTCCAACAAAGTCTTGGTGGCATTAAATTTGAAGTTCCCCTCTGCAACTTCAAGTTCTTTCATATGAGCCTTATTCTCAGCACGAATGGCTTCCACTTCTTCTCCCAAGCGTTCAAAATCCTTCCTCAAACCTTCCACCTCACCAGCATGCTTGTTTGCCTCCCTCTTCAACTTCTCCACTTCCTTGGCACTTTTGGTAGCCTCCTTTTTTGATTCTGCAGCTTCGTGACCAAGCCTCGCCGCTTTGATCTTCAATGCATCAATGTAGGCCACAATCGGGGTCATGAGTTCCTGCACCAAAAAAAGATGTTAATACTTTATCAAGCTCTTTGATAAAATTCAAAGATTCCTTCATCTTTACCTTCTCAACAACAGCCCTAAATTTTTCTCCTAACTTCTCCATGTCCATATCACTGTTTGCATCCGTGGCCTCAGCTTCCACCAGCTTTCTTTTCTTTGCATCCCCCTTCTTCTTGGATGCAGCCACATGAGAGCTAGCCACAATAGACACAGGGGTAGGGGGTTTACCATCCTTCTTTGCCAAGCTTTTTGCTCTGGCTGCAGCAAGAAGGTCGCGAGCTGAAGGTTTCCTTGGAGCGAGTGGCTGCAAAATAGGATGAAGAGTTAGAACAGATTAAAGGGGTTAGAACAACTTGGAGATAGGCAAAGATTTAAAGTATTTGATTAACCTGTAGACATTGGGATAGGCTCAGAAAAGGTTTCTTCAAGGTTTGCCTCTCGGGCTTCTTCGGGACCAACTTCCTTGTTAGAATCTGCAACAAATTGAACTGGTAGTGCCTTAAAAGTTCTCACTAAGGGTTCCAAGTTATAGATCTCGCTCACTCTTTCCTCTGTGTTGTCTTTAAAGGGAAAAAGCACATCCAATTTCGCAACTAGGCCAAAGGAAAATTTGGAGAAATAGTTAGTACATTGCTGAAAATCATCATTAGAGTAAGAAAAATTGCCTACTACCTTGGGACCTCCATTTGAAGTTGGCACCCACATCCTTCACCAGGGTGCTCTTCTTTGCAAAAAAGAATTTGTTCTTCCACCCTCTATCGGCGGGATCAACATTGTCGATTAAGAAAGGCGTCCTACCAACCCTAACCCTAAAACCATATCTCCCTAAACCAAAGCTCCTAAACTCATGCGTAAAAGCAAATTCCTCTAGACCAATTGCTAACTCTGTTTCTGCATTTAGCCTTACTAGGGTTTGAAGGCTTCTCCAACCTTGAGGCATGAGTTGGGCATAGTTAAGCTTGGAAGATACAAAGAACTGGGTGATTAAAATTGGAAACGGGAATTTCAAACCAATAGTGAACGGATATTCGGGGGAAACATACCCATTCGGGGAAACACTCTGGAGTTAGGTCAGGGTGGGTAAAAAGTTCAGTTTCGAAAGCCATGGCGTGATTCCTCTTGATAATTTCTAAATTGGCGGCAGGAATGGTACACTTTTCTTTTTCAGGGTTCTTCAACATGTTTTGGGTGAGAAAACCCACGGGCAAACCCTCTCCACTCTCGATTAAAGTTACCACCTTTCTCTTTCCCATTTTTTCAAGCTTAAAACAAAGATTCAAATATGGAACTGAAAAGGAAACAAGAAACTCACCGGCAATTTCTACTTGATTCTCCTCTCCAAACCGTCTTTCCTGGTTCTCCTTCTTCTTCCCGTAATCTTTTTGAAAGCTACGTTTTTGAAAAGGAGAGTTGAAACTGGAATCTTCTTATTTATGGAGGTTAAAATTGGTTGAGACCTTTTAAAACAAATACACCTTTTTGCCTTGGAAAAAACCACTTAACCGTCCCGTCGCATCCTTTTAAAAACCGTCATCCTTTTTCTTTCTAGTTTTGGCAAACCTTTTGAATTCTTTTTGTCTCTTTCTATTCTTCTTTTTTAAATTCAAAAAGTTTGGGGGCAATTGTTGGGCCCTACATTTTCAGTCAACATGTTTACAACTTACACTTAACAACTTGGTACTAACAACTTGAGTTGCTCTATTTACAACTTGGCCTTCTGCAGGTTGGGACGCATAACGTTTTTCCTATTTTATAGGGAACGTGCCAAAGACCAGTTCAACCACGTTTCTTCAGCAAACAAATCACTATCTCTTCATCAACGATCAAATGCGGATATATCTCCAAGGATCAACCCTAATTCCGAGTTTATAGGCCCATAATCCTCTTTTTGTTAATTAGTTTTGAGGTATAAAAGGGGGAATACACACTGTATTTTCACACACGATCCTCACTAGCTTAAGCTCCCTTTTTCATACGCTCTTAGCATTGTAATCTGAGGAAAATTCTTAGTAAACTTTCGGTCAAGGCAGGAGCCATATCCTCCCGGGGTTTTATGCCGGAGAACAAGTTGTTCAAGGGCTTTCCCTAGTCAACAAACGTCTTATGTCCATTTCTATTCAACTTGATAGTCATTGTACCTAGATTCATATCACTTTAGTCACTTTTCCCATCATAAAAATATAATTGTTGAAATTTGATCAAAACATCAATCTTAGTTATAGGGTTTTGCTGCTGCTTGAAGAATCTAGGGTTTATAATATTGAATGTTCAAAATGGGCTTGATTTTGTTGGGGTTTTTCTTTGATTCAAAATAAAGAATGGAAGATGGGGTTTTCATTATCATATACTCCCTCCGTTCCACCAAGCTTAGGAAAAATTGAAATGGCACGGGGATTAAGGAATATTATTATAGTATTAGGAGAGAGAATGAGTGGAAGAAGTGTTGTGAGTGTGAAAAATTAAATATGAGAGAGAATGAGTGGGATGAATAGTTAGGAGAGAGAATGTTGTGAGTGTAAAAGTAAAGTAAGAGAGAGAATGAGTGGGGTAGAAAGAGTAAAAAAATAATAAAAACTTTTCATTTTTGGAATTCTTAAGATCGGCGAGACGCCCAAAATGGAAAGTTTTCTTAAGATCGGTGGGACGGAGGGAGTAGATTGAAACAAAAAAAAAAGAGTTAGGTATGGAGTTAGGTTTTGTATTGACTGCATATGGATTTGATTTTTTTTTATTTTTTATTTTTTTGTAAAAGATTCCTCTTTTATTTGTCTTTTTGTAATAAAGTTTATGATGTACTCCCTCCGTCCCAGCAAGCAAGAGTGTCACCCTTTTAGGGGTGGCATGCAAATTAAGGAAAAAAGTGGGAAGAAAAAATGTTGTAATTGTAATTTGAAAATAGGAGAGAGAATTAGCGGAGAAAATAGTGAATTTAAAAAGTGTTGTGAGTGTAATTTGAAAAGAGGAGAGAGAATAAGTAGAGGGAATAGTTAGTGGGATAATAGAATATTAGTAAAACATTTCATTTTTAAGAAAGGTGACGCTACAAACAGGACGCCATTTTGAATAAAAAGTGACACTTTTGCTGGGACGGAGGGAGTATGTTTCATTTGATATGAATAAAGTGCTATTTTTTGTTGGCTTGCACATGAATTCTCTGTTTTGAAACCGATTTGGCTATAATAAATTGGAAATTGATGGTATAGGACTTTTATGTGCATAAAAATAGTGTGTGGTCCTTCTTTTGCCTAACATGTACCATTTTGTACATTTTCGGGATGTATAAATTAAAGGGAAAAGCAGTTTGCTTAGAAAAGTTAAATAAGGCCAATTTAATAGATGGTGAATATGTTAATACATGTGTTGCTAGCTTATATCATATAAGTGAAGATGATAATGAAGAAGTGTTATTTTTAAGACAAAAAATGCACAAGAAGAATTTGAAACAAAGAAAAAGAGTAAAATAGGAAAGGGTAAAAGAAGAGAGGGTGAGGGTCAAACTAGCAATGCAAATGTAGAGGAATGTGAAAATAATGAAGATGATACATATGAGGGAGATCAAGGAGAGAAAGTATTTGAAGATGAGACAGGAGTTGATGGAGAGTAACTAGTTGAGGATGAGGCATGAGTTGAAAAAGAGGATCATCGTGTGCCTGAGAAAGATCATGGACAGAAGGATGATCATAATTTTGATGTGTTAGAGGATATTAAGAAAATTCATATATTGCTAATATAGATGATTATGTGAGTGAATATGTTGATTCAGAAAAAGGCTATGTCACACTTGTGTTAGTCAATGAGAAAGAGGGTCAATCATATATAAGAATAATAACAATTGGCTTGTGTTTGATGTAGTCTAACACTATCTTTAATAGGATAGCAATAATGGCTATGTTGGCACGAGTAAATTCTTGTAGGGAAGAATGATAAGTCAAGATGAGATTTGTCCCTCGTAAAGAGAGATGTCTGCTTGGGCCCCTCGATGAATTGTGTTGATGAAATATGTGACCACACTCAAGAGATTTGATAGAAATCAAATGCACTTGGATTATCAACATACACAACAGGAAACAGCACTATATACGGCAGATTTTAACCGCCGTATATAGTATGTGAGCCGCCGTATATAGCATTTACGGCGGACTATCCGCCGTATATAGTGCACCGTATAAAGTAGCACCGTATATAGTATTTACGGCAGAAATATAACGGCGGACTCGTCCCCCTTTGGGGACGAGTCGTCCATTATACTTATATACGACGGATTTAGGGAACCGCCGTAAATAACTAGTTATGAGACGAGTCGTCCATTATAGCACGAATCGTCCCATTTTCACCGCACTCTGATACCTTCATCCCCCTTTGGGGACGAGTCGTCCAATGACCTATTTACGGCGGTTTCAAAAATCCGCCGTAAATAACTAGATTTTTTTTCCAGTCAGCTCTGTATAATTCACTTTCCCCAAAAATACATCCGCAGAAACCAAATTCAACCTGTACACACACAAATGCAACCTGTATATAATCAAAAATACACCCGCAGAAACCAAATTCAACCTGTATATAAAATAACTAGGCTTCGTAAATGTATATACAACACAATATCAACATAACCAATAACACAAAAAAGATAGTTGCATGAATCCAAAACTCAATATATACAACACAATTTCAATGTTTACAATCAACAAGCTACATCCTGATACAAATATTCCATCATCAGCTGGAACTTAGTCACCAATGGATAAGTGTACAACATCTCCAACAACCAAGTCATCAAGTGTATGGACTGCTGATCCAAAAAGGGTAGTAAAAAATGTTAGATGTGCACTACTTGTTAAAAATACAAGGGAAGGGAGCAAATTGCAAGAAACACAACAGTGATAGTTCATCATGGATAGAATCGGATCAAGAACTTTGAGAAAACATACCACCGCCTATCCATTACTGCCATTTTCATTCTGTTGTATAAAACTACGTTTCAAATCTTCTATCATTTGGCGTTGATCCTCAAGTTGCTTTTGCATAATGACATCGTCGTCTCAAGTTCAGTAACACGGGCTGCAGAAGCACTTTTGAGAAGTTGAGGCTTTACCAAACACCCTAGTTTTGGTAAGACCTTGTCCCATACAGTGCAATCTCTCATGGTCATCATTTCCCATAAGATTTGTGAATATCTGTTCTCGCTTGCTGGGAGAGTTTTGTTCCTCCTCTGGTAGATCTTCAATTGCATCATTTAACGTTAACTGTAACAAAAAACATGTTCAATATAATTGTTTTAACTTTAATTAATATTATGAAAATGAAGTTAAAAATGGAAAAAGTATTCTATACAAGAACAAAACTGAAACAAAAAAGGTTGAAAATTTAACTTACGATCATACGAGAGGTGGTTTCGTCTGCAGCCTGACCACTTTTGTTCGTGCGCGTAGCTATGAACATGCTAACGCGATCAGTGGGTAATCCCTCGTCTCCTCTCTACCATTTATAATAGAATCATTTGTCAAAAAAATATATTTATATACGATACAAAAAGAAGCATTAATTGACAACTGAGAACTAAATTGAACGATGACAAATCTCTTTTATGAGAGTGCAATGCGACTTTTTTCCAATCCTGTTCAGGCACTCTTGCTTTGATCGATTCGCTTAGTTTATTTGTGATAATTCCTGGAAAAAAAAAGATAATATCAGTATTAATTTGACTATTTATATAAGGCATTCATGATAATAGATTGAGATTAATTTGAAATATACCTAAGCCTTTTCTGAACTCCACATTGCAATAAGTTCAACCCATTGATTCGCAGCACATGCATGGGGTGGGTGAGCCAATCGCTCATCGTCGGATTCATACATATCATACATACATTTCACCTGATATTTCCAGTCTCTCCATTGTTTATTGAGAGCTAGATGCATAATTTGTTCATACTCGGGAGGCGCATTGGTATTATCCTATATACAATTCAACAAAGAAAAAGAACAATTGTTAGAGAATCATAAGACTTTTGACTACTTACTAAATACAAAACTAAAGTCAAGAAAAAATAATCAAGTAAACATGAGATTTATGTAAGGAATATGGATTACAACTTACTTGAACGTCTCTCCATACGTGATCTAGAACTGCACGTTCCATCTGATGCCATTCTCTAGTTAATGGGAAATGTTCCCCATTTCTCACAAAATATCCTAGCTGAGTAGCTAGTTTTGCATTTTTCCCACCACAGGATTGTTCAAATTCATTCCATATCATATTTAGTTTTTCTTTACCCCAATTTTTCGTTGATTTTGCCACCCCTCTTCCTTTCTTTGTTGAGCCCTCACCTGATAATTGCTTCCTTGGCGGCATATTTGGCAAAAAAAACTTCATAAAACAATGAGTTGTAATTAAACAAATAATAAATAGAGTTTAATGAGAAACAATGATATAATGAACCAAAAAAATGAGGTGTTGTCATTATATTGCGTCCTTAAAGCAGATTTGATATATGATGAGATGTTTATGCTCTGGAGGGTGCCATGTCATGTAGAAGGATTGGGATTGTAGAACGTGAATTATATATAAAGGTATTTATCAAAATATATAATGACATTATAAAAAGACTTCTACCATCGAAGTAAAATATTTATAGGTCATGTGAACATTCCTGTGTTTTCTTCAACCCTAAGGTTTGTCCTAATTCAAATGCCCATCCTTCTGTAGTTGTTGAAAATGTGAAAAATAATGGTGGACACTAATATTTGACCAAAACCTCATGGGTAGGCAGTAAAATTAACACTTTTCTTATGATTGCAAAGCTGTTTCAAATGGTTAACTTCATGTTGTAAGAGCTCCGTCTTTCTTTATTATTTGGTCAAGAGGGGGCTGTCAAGAAGAGCAAGGTGGGCCAAGGGCAACTTTGTGGGCTCCTCCCAACTCCCAGAACCTATAAAATCGTGTCCCAGAATGGAGAGTCCCAAAATACCATTTAAAAAAAAACTTTTCTTTACTTTAACTTGAAAAGTATACAACCCGTTTTAAAAACCATTTCAAAATAACCTCTTTACACGGAGGCGATATATAAACCTGTTTTTACAAACTATACAACCGGAAAGGCTTACACAAGCCAACCATAAAACAAACCAATCCCAAACTGAATTACCACACAACTCAACTGAAACATGTTTATGAAAGTTTTATATACAAAACATTTCCCCAAAAGAATAACAACCATGACAATCCCAACTCCCCAAAACAATACATACCCTGACAAACCCCAAAAGAAGTCCAAACTCCTCCCCGACCTCACCGGCCCGGTCCTCCTGTCTCAGCGGAATCTAAAACAATAAAGGGAGAAGGAGTGAGATAAAATCTCAGCAAGCTATTATGTATGCAATAATATGCCATACAAGATGCAACAGATAAACAGGTTGCTCAATAACAATTATGCAACACTATTTAGGTTGCTCAATAATCACATTGGGAAAATAGTAAACACTTTACGTTACCTTTCCCTTTACCTTTTCCATCTGAATCATATGTAGTACTACGGTGGGAGTCATACTCCTCTCATTTTGTGAAATGCTAGTGCATATCCACATCTTATACGACCCCTTACAGAGATCCATATAAGCTATCTCGCTATCTTGTGAACGGTCGTGCCTATCCACAGAAGCTGTACCCCCTCTCCGTGGCCACAGAAGGGAGTGAACGGTCACAAGTATAAGAAAATCCAATCACCTTAAGAAATATTTTCTCATAAGTGACCGTATTTCCTATACCCCCGAATCTCAGCTGATACAATCATGTTCAAGCACATAACAGATACTTGAATTTAAGTCCACCCCATGGGACATCAACACACACACACACACACACACATATATATATATATATATATATATATATATATATATATATATATATATATTTATAACATGGTACTGCAACCAATGTTAAATCAATCACAATAGTGCACATATATTTCAACACTATTGAATAACAACAATGTAATGACATGGTATTAATACTCATGCTCAACAATGAAACAGTGCAACACGTATTTTACCACTATGTGCATAACCAACTATGAACAAGTAAGCACTTATGGCACCAAGTATATCACATAAGTCCTACATATTCGTTACACAATATGTAAACCAGTAACAGGGTATTATAACTCCTGTCCAAACCAATAAAGTAATGCACTATTCATTTTATGCACTACAAGAACAAATAACCTTACACAGGTCACCCCGTAAGGGTACACTATCATATCCGTAACCCTACGCGTTCACAATACAACATTAAACACCTTCTCTTAAGGTTCCAAGTTCAATTACCAAGTTTTATAAACTTTGGTTCAAGTTTCGTAATTGCCTTCCAAGCATTTTCAGGTCAATATTTAAAGACCTTCCAATTATCCAATTGGACCATTTCAAGTTCCATATTGTAGTACTAAACTTGTACTAAATGCGTAGTTAAAGAGTGAATAAATCCGTACCCTTTGAACTAAGTTTAAAAGCTTGCAAACTTGCTATCTTAACACAGTTCTGGGCACGACTCGTGCCTTGTCGCACGACTCGTGCCTCAATCCTGCACGACTGATCCCCTTTCTACGACTCGTGACCCTACAGTCATGTTATGTCGCACGACCTGAAGAGGCATGGTCATGACTCGTGCTTTAGGGCACGAGTCGTGCCCAAGCCCAGAAAATGTTGTTCTTGCCAAACATCAGCAGCAACAACACAGCAACATCCAGCTTTCATTCCAGCAACTACAAGGTCATTTAACAACAATCTATATACATGTTTTGGACCCTAATATACTCCCTTCATACTATAAAACACCTCCCTAACAACCCTAACACCTTCAAATTCTCAACCCATGACAAGAACTCAAGGTATTCAACCAACTCTTTGCTTTCCATTTCAAACACCAAGAAAAGGGTTCCAACTTTTACCAAACTGATTCATAACAGCATAATAACATCGTAATACACATTATGAATAATTATTTGAAAGAATCATAACAACTTACCAAATTTTACCGAAATAAAAAGATAATTTAATCGGCTATTCTTGTTCTAATCAACTTCCTGATCACAAATATGCAGTCGGAATTGGAAACGGATCAAAACTGGATTTATAGTGATTTATCAAAGGTAGCCCTAGCTTATAAGTTGATACGTAGGGAGGAGAATACTGAGAGAAGAAGAAATGAGTTGAGGGAGAGAAAATGAGAAGCTTCTGGGAAAAGAAAGAGATTTATATAACCAAACTTTCAATCAAGCTCGTCCAAGATTGAAAACCTACAAAGCACTACCTTAAAGTTATATTTACACCTAAGCACCTTGACACTTTCACAACACTTTCAATTCAAAATTCAAGTGTTATTACTTTTACTACACAAAACTTCCATTTCCTTTTATTTAGACATTATATGATAAAAATCACTTTTAACAACATCTAAATCACATAGTTCATCACAATTGCCAAAATGAACACATAATGTTTTCAAATACCAAAAAGCAATGAATGATATGCAATGCATACCCAACCCCACGTGCTTCACGTGTGACCAAAATGTGCCTAGGTTTAGGGTCGTGACAAGCTTTTTCTCTGAGTGTTTTTGTTTCTCAGTTTCTACTTCCATATGCTGCCCAGACTGTTCTCTTTTTGCTGCTAGTTACTACTGAATCTAACTCAACTCATCTGTGGTTTAATTTGATTAATGGAAACAACCCCAATCTCTCACTTCATCTTTGTTTACCTCTAATTCTCGACTTTGCTATGTCAAAAATACTTTTCAAAGAGAGAAAAAGAAAATTATAAATGAAAAACAAAAAAAAATTGTCACAGCAACAACAACAACAACAACAGTAACAGCAACATCAGCAACAACAACAAGAACAGCAACAACAACAACAGTAACAGCAGCAGCAACAACAACAGCAACAACAATGAACATATCACATCATATCCCCTCCCACTCCACCCACCAAAAAAAATTCATTTATGAAATTTTAAGAACCAAATATTTTTCAGTTGCTAACGAAAGAGGTTTTTAAAAAACTTACTTTTTGATAACAGGGGTTCTGACGAAGATCCTTCTTTCCAAATACTCAGCAGTGGCAGAGATCAGTTTCGACTGTCCGCCTCACTAGTAGAGCTGCAAGAAACCTTACAAAGATATCAATTTGAAGCCAAGAAACAAGTCAAAATAGTATCAGTAGCCAATGTAAAAGCAAATTTCATGCTTCATTTTGAGCTCCCAAACAAAATGAGATGCAAGCATTAACCAATCAAAATAAAAATTAAGAGTTTAATCAAAAGAAGCAGAACAAATACATATTACAATTAACAATATTAATATTCAACCATACAAAATAACAAGTTTGATTGAAACATGAAACATAAGTAATAACATCACTTATGAGAGCCGGAGGCTTGTCCCTGATAGTAGGTCTGACGGGAAGAACGCTTCTGTGCACGAGCAGTGGCTCTCGAATGCATCATAGCCAAATAATCCTCTGAAACTGGCTCGTAACTCCGGGTCTCTGTTCGCATCGCCCAAGCCTCCAGCTGCCTAGACCGGGCTCCCAAAATGGCAGTTTCATCCTCCAACCCCTCAAAATGATCCTGCACCTCCTCCCAACTAACATCCTCTAAAGCCTGTCGACTTTGCTCTCGAGCGATCCTTAATCTCTCTTGCTCATCCAAATAGGCCTTCATCATAGCCCATTGATCCAAAGAACCTTGCGGGTTCTAGTTCTGCTCTCCACTTTGATCTCCTTGCCTTTCCTGATCATGCTCTTCGTCTTCCTCCTCATCAACCGGATCCATTTCATCATCCACCCCTAGCATATGCCAATGTCTGGCCTGCGTACCACTCGGAAAGGTGGCCCCTACTTTGCAAGAGACCGTTCTTTTGGGAACATCATATTCAAAAAATAAGGCCCTATTGTCTCCCTTCATAGGGTCCCTCACAAACTTATCATATTGCACAAGCCAATCCCGAGAATAAATGCCCGTGCCCCCCGTCAATTTCATTGCCTCGGGCTTTAACATACCAAACTTGCTCAGCTTGAGATGCTAATATGAATGGTTCATCACCAACTTGATTATCCTTATACAACTTGTGATTGATGTTTACAAGAGTAAATTTTTGCTCATCTTCCATCTTACCTGTCCGGTTATCAATTCAATCACATTTAAACAATACAAATCTTATTGAGTTGCTATAACGAATTTCAAGAATCTCAATCAACTCCCCATAGAAGTTAACATCCCCTACAATGGGATTATTATCCTTTCGGCTTGCCAAACTTGTCCCACTTGCATTTAGCATAACTCTACTATTTTGAGTTTTCCTCCGTCTATCGACATCCTTCACTCGAAATCAAAAATCATTTATTACGTAAGACTTAAACCGCCTCGCATCCATATGAGGACCAAATGCAAGACTTTTAATTCTTTCGGGCACTACATCTTTCGTCATGCATACCTTTTATAAAAAACAAAATTTAATAAGAAAATATTTAAAACAATAAATTGAAAGTATCATATGAAAGTGGTTTCATACTTACATAATCCTTAAACCAGCTAACAAACTTATCATATTATGTTCTTTCTCTATAAGATGTCATTGATTACGAGGTAGTGTCTCCCTCAAATGTGCACGATGCATTTTGAGCATATTGAAAATATGAATTAAGTATTAATTTAAAATATAAAAGATATAAGGAATGTAAGCCTCATGTAAGGAATCACTTACTCTAGGTATTGATGCATTTTGAGCATATTGAAAATATGAATTAAGTATTAATTTAAAATATAAAAGATATAAGGAATGTAAGCCTCATGTAAGGAATCACTTACTCTAGGTATTGTTCAACATCTTCAGTATTGAAAAACACATATCTATGCGCGTGTACTCATGTGATGTAATCAAGGGTAATTACCTCTTCTTTTCCTACAAAGCGGCCTAACTCGTCACCTTCATCATCATTTCTTCTAGGACGATTGGACTTTGTCTCAAAGTCATTCAAATATTGTGTACAAAAAGTCATGCATTCTTCAGCCACAATTGCCTTAGCTATGGAGGCCTTGGGGTGGGCTCGATTTCGAACATATAATTTTAATGTAAGTAGAAACATACAGAAACATTTACTTATGCTAAACCAGATGTAAAAAAGAATTTAACTTTTTTCAAAGTAAATTTAATATGGATATACCTCTCTACCAGATACATCCAACGAAATTGTATTGGGCTGCTAGCAAGGCCTCCTCGGCTAAATGCACCGGCAAGTGCTCCATGACATCAAAGAAAGCTGGTGGGAATATTTTCTCGAGAGCGCATAGTGTGACAACCATCCGATCTTGTATCTTTTCGAGATCAGCAAGTGTATTCACCTTTGAGGATAATTTCCTAAAGAAATTTGCCAACTCAATGATGACTTTTACAACAGAAGTAGGCAATGCTTTTCGAACAGCTAAAGGGAGTAGTTGTTGGAGCAAAATATGACTATCATGGCTCTTAAGACCCCAAATAGTTCTTTCCTTTAGATGTACACAACGAGATATGTTTGACGAGTAGCCATCAGGGACTTTGACTCCCTTTAGAACTTTCAAGAATGTGTCTTTATGCTTCTTACTCATTGTGAACTGAACCGGAGGCATAATTTCTTTGCGAGATGGAAGCATTTGTAGATGCAATGGTTTTCGAATGTTCATCTCTTTTAGGTCTCTTCTTGCTTTCTCATTATCTTTTGATTTCCCCGCAAAACCTAACAAAGTATGTAGCTCATTATCACACACATTTTTTTCAATGTGCATAACATCAAGATTATGACGAACATGATTATTTGCCCAATATGGCAACTCAAAGAAGATACTCCTCTTCTTTCAATTGTGACACAACTTAGGAACCTTTCTCTTCTCCAACTTGGCTTGTTGCTTCTCATCCTTGTTTAAGCAATTTTGTTCCAAACAATAACTTGGGCTTATCTCTCACTTCATGAGTACCATCAAAAGAGCTTTTATCCTTACGAAAAGCATGACTCCTAGGCAAGAAGCGTCGATGACCAATATAATAATACTTTCCACCATGTTCCAACCATCGTGCTTGAGGTCTCACATTGTAACAAGGGCAAGCATATTCACCTTTAGTGCTCCATCCAGACAACATTGCATATGCAGGACCTCCACGAAAAGTAAGAAATTCCGCATATTTTAACCAATTCAAGGTGAAAAATTCTTTCCAGGCCATTTCTTTGACAGCTTAAACTAGACCCCACTTTAGATAGGTCAAGGGCGCGTCGGAAGGGTCGGTAGCTGCTTAGTATCATCCGAGAGTCTAATCTCCTTGTACTTCTTTCTTTTTTCTTTGAAAAAGAAAGAAGCCACCGGAGGCATGCGATTTAGGCTCCTTCCCTTCCACTGCATACACTACAAGAATCAGGGTTTTTAGCCACGGTCGTCGAACCGTGGTAAATAGATAAAAAACCGTGGCTAATAGTATTAACCACGGTTTTGTCACGTTTTTCCGTCCGAGGCTTTTGTGAGCGTCGCTTATACTGTTCTACGTTTTCTAAACCGTGACAAATAGTATTTGCTACGGTTACGGTGACGGTTAAAAACCGTAGCACAATAAGTGCGATATATGTTAATTTTTATTTGCCACGGTTGTTGTGACATTTTATAAACCGTGACAAATAGTCTTTTTTTATTTGTCACGGCTTCTGTGACATTTTAAAAACGGTGCAATTTGTAATACTTGTGACAACTTGGAACCGTCACAAAAGTTTTGTGCGACATATAAATCATTATTTGTATTGGTAATTAACGTGGCAAATGATAGCATAATATGTATTTTTCATATTTGTAACACAATTCAAAACAGTGATATATAGAATTTTTTTTTTTTTTTAATTATAAAAGCTAGTGTACTATATATTCATTGTAATACATTTAGTAGCAATAAAAGAGTTAAATGATCATTTTAACCGTAATGCATAAATTTCCATAAAAATTCACAAACGGTGATACAAGTGCTTAAACAAAAATCCTAAATAATTCATTCTAGTAAGTCAAATCTAACAACTAATCATAGTCATAATCTAGTCTAAAACATCAAAGTTTTGAAGTTGATGTTGAAGTTGAAGATCAAAGAGACGTCATCAAGGCTCCAATCCTGTCATGCGTATACAGAAAAGCAAATTTTCATAAGTAGTGAATGAATATCCTTGACAATTGAAAACATAAACAAAATCACGAGTACTTCATATTTTAGATTTAAAACAAATGGATAATAATTACTAATCGATGACATGACATATTATAAGTTTGAAAAAAAAACTAACAAAGAAATTAAGTAAAAAAAACTTGAGTATGAATTAAAAAAATTTACTTACAAAAAAAGTCATCTAGCTACAAATCTCATTTGACACATCATCACCCGATGTTGTAGGAATCTGTGAACAAGAAAATGATGTGAATTAGTCACAAGTAACCCTATGAAATATAATCATGGTTGACAACCAATATTCAAGGAACAGGCTTTATTCCCATTGAAACCTACCCTACTACTATTATCACCATTTGTTTCTTCTCCTTCCTTTGTTTTCGATAATTGTCTAATAACTTTTAGACTTAAACTAGTCGTCAATGCATCAATTGGTCTACAATTCCAATGTACTCTACCACAGTATTTCAACATCTTCATTAAGTAATTGGCTCATAAGATCACAAGTACCGGATGGAGACGTCAAAGAGAAGATAAAATCTACTTCATAATCAATAAAAGGTAAGATGAATGTAGAGACACAAGGTCAACCTCACATAGTAAAGTATATAAAGATAAGTATTTCAAAAGTAGTCTTGCTGTATAATCACAAACCCATAGTGTCAAATCTACTTCATAATCAAATGATTGTAGGAAATCATTTGATGCCTGAAAGCTTATTAAACGGAAATGTCAGTATAGTCCCTTTCAAACACTTCCAAGTGGCAATTTGGTTTTGGTTCAATTTGTCAAGGATGGAGTCTATTCTAAGCAAGGAAATATACACGCCTATCAATTCTTAATATTATTATCACTACAATAGGGCTATTGAATTTAAAATACTAGCTTTGAAATAAATATAAGACTAAATAGAGTACTCAATTCTAAGTAATATGACTTACTTGACCAACGCTTGATGGGATACGAGGAGATCCATGCAGAGTATCTGAATATGGAATGATCCCATGTGCGTGTAATTGACGTTTTACCTCGGCTGCAACTCCAGCTGCAATTTCCTCTTTGCGGATGCACTCTGATTCTTTTAGTTTAGCAGCTACCTTAGCATCAACAAGTCTTTCTATCCTATCAGAAGAGGCACAGGAAGAAGATGAACTTGAACCAAATGTCGTTGGAGTTGGGCCTATACCAAATGTCCGAACACGACCATGACCATCAGGTCCCATAACTTGAGTAAAAACTTCATCTATCAACTCAGATGTGCGCTCTGACTCAGGTACCTCATATAGTTTCTTATTCATTTGCTCCTGCAAGATTCTATATGAGAATACAAATTTAAAAATATAAATTTATTTAGTTACTTGGTTACACATACAAGTGCAGCTTCCACTTCTTCCGCATGGGCTCCATTCTTCTTCAAACGTGTACGGCGAAACACGTTTTGGCGTGATATATCTTCTCCTTTCTCCATCATCTATGATACAAATATATTACAAAAGTGTAACACACTTGCTGAGAGTTACATTATTTATTAAGAAGGGCGTGATATATCTGGTTTATTTATTAATAAACCAGATATATCTACTAATGTACTCATTAAATAAACAAGGAACCCTTACATCAAGCCGGATATCAGCAAATGCGGTTCTTCCCGTCCTATGAGGGAACTCTGACTGTCTACGGTTTTCCTTGTTCCTCTCTGCATTTTCCTGTTTGGTAAAAAAATATCATTGTATTCAGGCACCCTACAAGTTAAATCACATAGTAAAGCTATGAAAGCACTACAAAGGGCAGAAGAACCAAAGATACAAACAAATTCAAAAAGGGTCAACTCAGTAACTTAACTAGAAAATGAACACTCATTTCAGGACCCTTTTTTTCTTAAAAAAAATGGACACTCTTTTTGATGGGGTAAACCTGAGAGGATTCCAACCTTAATAACACTAAAATAAACATCACCAGAAGTCGAAAAAAATCTGATTCAGGGTTTCAATTACGAAAATCAGGAGGAATAAATTCAATAGCAACAATGAAACAAGATAAAATGTAAAATTAAAGTTACTCCAGATATTTCGTTTAGAGTAGTGCATTTGAATTCACACAAATTTTTTGGAGTAGAAATATAAAAGATAACAAATGGGAAATCAAAAAGCTATCATCTATCATCTGTACAATACTTCATCAGCGTAAACATAATATAGATGATTTTGAAAATATGCAGGTATAGAGCCTTATGTAACTCTCCTTCACTGGGATGTTCCACTCACTTTAGAAAACCAAAAAAGTAGGAGGGCTCAGGATGAACGCTGGCGACATATTCGTAGTAACAACCAAAAAAGTAGGACGGAGGGAGTATCAGTCATTACTCAAGGGTGTATTTTGGGAAATAATTAATATACAAATGTCTAGGGACAAACATATTCGTGTTTAGTTAAGAAAGTCTTACCAACAGCAATGCTGAGAATTTAAACACTGGTGAGCAGCTTACTACCTCAAGTGTAAAGCAAAATCATGTAGGAGAACATTTCAAAATGATGATACAGAAAATATTTACTGAAGCTTTTTTAAGTACTTGTGTTCTAATAATTTTCTACCTTGTGTTTTTGCAGCCTCTATCGTAGGTTTATCATAAAGGGATTAAAAAAACATTGATCAAAACACACGCCAGAGAGAATAATAGCAGGAACATACCTCAACATCCTCACTGTTCCAATATTCAACTAACTTAGTCCAAGATGTGGGTTTCACTCGTGAGTCACCGGGTGGAATAGCAAGTGCAGCAGGATTGAGCTTGAATGGTGTGTAAAATTTCTTTTTCACTTTAAATTTCCAACTTCTCCATAAATCCCCAACTCTTCTTAAGCATAATTTCTTAAACTCCTCTGGGGCATCAGTGTTATCCTTTAACATAAAAAAAATATTAGATGAAGATCTCATTTTATAGAACTTTAGAATCTTAAGTGCATACCTGAATCTCTTTCCATATGGCATCTTTCTTGTTTTGTGAAACCTTTCGCCAATCATAGGGCTTTAGGGGAGCTTTAACTCCACATTTTGCAATCATGCCAAGTCTTGTTGCGAAAGCTTTTGAATTTTGCCCACAAACCTGCATATGTTCATTGAAAGTCAAGTGCATTTTGTATCCTGCTTTACCCCATTGCTTGACTCCTATAGCTGGACCTCGTCCCTTTCTTACAACAGATTCATTTGTTGCAGTCCCTGAAAGATTGCAACTAGTTAAATTTAGTAACATGAATAACCAATCGAACAACAACTTTATTAACCTACTGAAATGATAATTAACATGAATTGCTAAACTTTGATTTTCAAAAGCAGTTAATAAAGAATGGACCTAATGAGCCTTCAAAGGGCATTGAGGAGTTAGATCGGAGTTGTTGCTCTGATGATGCCTGTGAATCTGCCCGCAAATGAGACCTTGATGGGTTTGCTTGTCCTCTTGCCGCTATTTGTGTACTTTGTGATCTCCTTGAAGACATGATAATCTATCTAAATACATAAAAATTGAGAACATTAACAAATAACCATAGCATATCAAGATCTAGGAGAAACAAACAAGGTACAAATGGGGGAAGCTTGTAATGAAAACTATTTGTGGCCTTTATTCTCGAATTTCCTTTAACAGCCTAATGACGACAATAATGACTAATTCCTGAAGATACATAAGTGCTTTTTGTGTGTGTGACTATTTGTGTTTTAACGCAATAAAGGCCAAGGCACAGTCATCCTTTAACAGCCTAATGACGACAATAATGACTAATTCCTGAAGATACATTAATATTTAAAATATCTCTCTCTTCAATATCTACAGTTCGTACTAAAGAAGCCAATTTGTTTTCCTGCAGGCTCTAAAAGCTGCACGTCAAATCTGGCTTTTATCTAACTTCGATTCACAGGAAGACATAGCCTATCCAAATGACCCTAGAGTCCCTATCAAGGTTGATGATGACCTGAAACTGCTGTTCCGGGGGATTGAACTGCCACGTGATATGATTGACATTGAGAAGGATCTTCTGAAAAATGGGATGAGGCCTGCTACAAACACTGCAAAGAGAAGAGCAATGGCACAGGTCCATGGTGGGGACCCCAAATCAAAACCTAAGAAGAAGAAGAAAGAAATCACCAAGAGGACCAAGCTTACTAATGCCCATCTTCCTGAGCTGTTTCGCAACCTAACTGGTTGATAAATTCTCTCTCATACCTTCAAAGGCCAAACCTTGTGAAAAGAAAGAGATGGCCCACGCTTATAGAGGGACCGAAACTTGCCTGTTAATTTGTCTAAATATTACTGTTCTTTGCAAGTTGGTAATCCGTTTGAATGTTAATGCCTGTTTGCATTTGTGAAGATCAAATCTGAATCATTGATGCTTGTTTAGGGCCGACCCAACAGTGTAATGGTAGACTCAATAATTTGGGGTCCCAAAATTCTTACCCAATGATAAAGAATTATCTAAGAATCATGATATCTCAATAATAGTTTAATGGGCTAGCTATTTTATTGCAGGAACCAAACATGGCAATGAACTACCTAAAATCATTGAAAACGTTAAGTAGCATATGCCTAGTAATAGTAATCCAAATATTAATAGAAGTCATACCTGGAGAAGGAAAACAGAGATGGGACGCAATCTCTTCAGAATGTGCAAGAGCCTACTGCCCAACTGCATCCCAAAAACAGAGGCTTAGTTTGGCATTTTGGTCACAAGTGTCAACAGAAAAATGAAGAGAAAACAAAGAAATAATTGGTACTCTAATCAACACATAACCCATCAACTAAATAACTTGAACGTTTGAGCGCCAAAGAGATGCATGCGCAGAAGTTCAGTGCTGAGAGTTCGTGATTGTCAAGAGTGATATGTAATTAAGAGTTCAAGCTCCTGACACATAACAATCCTAAGATCTGTGACTCTTGCCACTCAAATGTAGATCTTTAATGCACAAATAAGACATCAAACTAATTTCATTTGAAGTTTTGAACTAAATCTATAACTAATGGTTCAGATAAATAAGCCAGATCACGGTGCTGATAAGCATGGCTGTTTGAAGGCAACCACTTGTCCATCCTGGTATACCCCTAAAGTTGTATCCAGATCATTATTTGATTATAAAAAGAAAAAGAAAATCACGTAAACTAATCACCTGATGAAGGAAAGGTTCAAATGTATCACGAGCCTTTGCAACAGCAATGACACAAGCAGTCCTACATATTTGAATTAAAAGAAGAAAGTGTTAGAAGACACTAAGAATTCAAAACAGAAAAGCCAAAGAACTGATGCCAAATCACATACTCTATGATTAACACCATAGAGTATGTGATTTGCTAAACATAACCTTTTTGCTAAACTAGCTAAATCACATACTCTATGATTAACACCATAGTAATTTATGACTCACAATCAAATGCTTCAATGTAACACAGGCCGAAAACATAGTTCCACTAAGTATGAGCAAAACATGATGCCAAACAAAATGAAAGAGCGCTTTTAAATCAAACAAAAATACCTTCGTTGTTCAAGAACAGCACTATTTTTCTATAAACAATAAACAAATGAACATAAGTTATAAAGCCAAAACACTCCTTAAAAAGGTAAATAAATAGTATAAAGTAAATAATAATGTGGAATTAGTAACGTAAAATGAAATATAATAATTGGAGAATCTAATCTTCCTCCATATCTTCATTGAAATCCTCGTTATTAGCATCATCAGATTCATCTTCATCACTTTCACTCGAAACATTAATCCTGGCATTGGCTTTTATTGCAGCAGCAGCAGTACTTGCATCTATTATTGTTTCTTCTACTCCCTCCCTCACCCATGTAGGTTCATCGTCATTCACAACTCGAGTTTCATCCAAGTATTGGAGGCTATATTGTTGAACTTGAGGCACCACTACCACATCATCAGAATACATATCAAAAAGATCTCTACTCGTCATCTTGATGGCAACACTCCATTCAGGGCTTCAGGATCCTTAACATAAACGACTTGAATAGCTTGGGATGCCAGTATAAAAGGCTCATCTGATACTTTATTTTCTTTGTATAATAACTGATTAAAGTTAACAGATGTAAGATTGAAATCATCCTTCATCTTTCCTTTTACATTGTCAACCCATTCACATTTAAATAATACAAATGTCATATCATAACCATAAGTGATCTCGATAATATCTATCAACTCCCCATAAAAGGTAACATCCCCAGAAATAGGGTTTTTATCTTTTGCGGATGAATAACTCCTTGTTTTTGCATCCAAGCAAACTCCGCTATTACTCGTAACTTTACTACTATTACTTCCCCTAGTGCGAAATCTGAAACCGTTTATGACGTAGCCATTAAACCTTCGAGCTTGGTCAACAGGTCCAGCTGCTAATTTTACTATATCTTCTGATAGTTCAGTATCACGTTCGGCCTCCAGGCCTTCTACCTAATAAAGTATTAGAATATGTATTTATAAATATGAGGAGCTAGTGAAATGGATAATTAAGTATAATTTTTTAACATATTGACAATATAACACTTTAAATAACTAACTGCTTACATGATCTTTAAACCAATTAGAGAATTGATCGTTATGAGCCGCATAAAGCTGACGATCTGAGGCACGAGGCATGATTTCCCTAAGGAAAGTAAGGTGCTTCCTGTAATTGTTGTGATTTACTTTATAGTTATACATTAATTATGAGTGGATTTAGATAACTGACTTGTAATAAAAATTATTTCTTACTCTTGATATCGTTGAACTCCATCCATGTTAGCTAGCACATATCGATGAGCTTGTTCTTGCATAATGGGGTCAAGGTAAAAATCTTCTACTTTACCAAAATGGCTGCCCTGATTATCATCACCCTCATTATTTCGACTTGGTCGATTAGTCATAGTCTCCACATCATCATCTAAGTACCTTCCACAAAAGGTCATACACTCTTCTAAGATGTACCCTTGGGCAATTGAACCCTCTGGACGCGCACGATTACGCACATAGTTCTTTAGTGTTTGTAGGTACCTAAATATAAACTCGAACATAAAAATGTGTGCATGGTGATGATATTTATAATTATTTAAGGAATAACGTTAAAACATACCTTTCTATTGGGTACATCCAGCGATATTGAACAGGTCCACCCACCATTGCCTCCTCAGCAAGATGTATTGGTAAATGCACCATGATATCAAAGAATGCCGGAGGAAATATCTTCTCCAAATGGCAAAGAGCGAGTGATATACGTTCTTGGATGTTTTCCAAGTCAACCTTACGATTTACTTTGGAGCAAAGTTGCCTAAAGAAATTTGTCACTTCTATCAAGACTTTTACCACCTTACTTGGCAAGGCTTTACGAATAGCCAATGGCAAAAGTTGTTGTAACAAAATGTGATTGTCGTGACTCTTTAGCCCTTTTAGAGTACAGTCCTTAAAATGGACACAACGTGAAATATTTGATGCATATCCATCTGGAACTTTGACATTCTTTAATACCTTGAGAAATATCTCTTTATCGGCCTTACTCATTGTATAACTCGCTGGAGATAACCTTTTTGCCCCGGATGCTCCTTCTTTGGGGTGTAACGGCTTCCTAATGCCCATACTTTTCATGTCAAGACGTGCCTCATAAGAATCCTTAGATCTACCTTTAGTTCCCAAAAGTGTGAATAGAATGTTATCACATAGATTCTTCTCTATATGCATTACGTCAAGATTATGCCTAATCAAATTATTTTTCCAATAAGGCAATTCAAAGAAAATGCTCTTCTTCTTCCAACTATCCGTTTTCTTCTTTCTTGTTTGAGTTTTTTTTAGAACCCGTATTCTTTGTCTTCCTTTTAACTTGACCTTGTCTAGTCCTTTTTTGAACTTCTCTTCTCTCAGCAGCCTTTCTTGCCTTTTCTTCTTCCTTTTCACGTGTCTCTCTTTCTTTTCTTTTAAAAAAAATCTTCCTTCTTGTATATAGTTTCAACGTCTTTTAATTGCTCAAGTATTTCAACACCAGATAATACATGTGGTTTGTCATCCCACTCCTGCTCACCGTCAAAAGCTAATTTATCCCGACGAAACTTGTGACTACTTTTTAGCCACCTACGATGACCCAAGTAACAAAACTTCCTGCCATTGTATAGCCAACGAGATTTTGTCTTCTTATTACAACATGGACATGCCAATTGGCCTTTTGTGCTCCACCCTGACAAGTTAGCATATGCAGGAAAATCATTAATCGTCCATAACAATCCAGCACGTAATTTAAACATTTCCTTAGTAGACGCATCATATGTATCAACACCACTTGACCATAGGTCTTTAAGCTCTTCTATCAATGGTTGTAGATACACATCGATCTTATCACCAGGTCCATCTGGTCCATCAATAAGTGTAGACAAAATGAAGTTAGATTTCTTCATGCATAACCACGGAGGAAGATTGTATGGTATTAATACAATCGGCCAAATGCTATAACTGCTACTCATATTCCCATGTGGATTAAATCCATCAGCTGCCAAACCCAATCTTACATTACGAGGATCACTAGCGAATTCTTGATTATTTTCCGTGAAAGCTTTCCATGCGGGGGAATCTGCTGGATGTCTCATAACTCCATCATCAACGCGTTCTTCTGAAGCATGCCATCTCATTAGAGAGGCTGTATGTGTGGACATAAATAACCTTTTCAATCGTGGCTTAAGAGGGAAGTACCTCATTTGTTTCTCAGCTATCCTCTTGCCCCCCTTTTTTGATATATTAGCGGCATCTCCCTGATTATTATCAACTATTTTGTATCTAGGATAATCACATATACTACATCTTTCAAGATCCTTATCCTCACCACGATAAAGCATACAATTATTCTTGCAGGCATCCCATGTTTCATAGCTAAATGCCATATTACTTGTTATTTTTTGGGCTTCATAATAAGATTTTGGCAATCTTGCATTAGGGAATGCCTCCTGTAGTAAAGTTAGAATTTCTGTAACAGCTTTATTTGTCATCTTACAAGTCACCTTCGCATTCAACAGCCGAATCAGAAAAGAAAGAGACGTGAAATTCTCACACCCGTCGTACAAAGGACGTTGAGCTTCCTTAATAAGCTTGATCAAATTTTTTGTTTCCGGATCAGCACCTTCTGCTTCTTCAGTAATAGGGCTTTGATCATTGCCTAATACATCATTTAGGTTTCTTCTGCCAAGAGCATCATTCACCATTCCAATCATATCATCTCCCATATCGTTATCACGTGTATTATCTTCAACCGAGTGATATATAGGATCTAAACGTTGATCAGCAAGTGGGTCTTCACCATGAAGGTCCCAATATGTGTAATCCTGCCAAAACCCATTCCATACCAAGTGACCTCTCATTTCATCTTTCTCAAAAAAAAAACGGTTTCTGCATTTTTTGCATGGACACTTTTCAGTAGGATCATCCTTGAAAGCAAACTCCAAAAATTTCTCTACTCCTTGAAAGTATTCCTCTGAGGCTCTATCCTTCAACTGAATCCAACTCTTGTCCATGTCTTATTTCGGGAAAAAAATAGGACATAAATGTGAGACTACATACAGAAAAATATAAAAGAACCGGATGCAAAAGTAGTTTACACTGAGAATTTGCAATAAGATTAACAAACCTAGTATATTACTCAGGAACAAATTAATTGCTAACTAAAGGATGAAATTCTTGATCAGCAATAAAAAAATAACAGAGAATATAAGCAAAATTACTATTATGAATCAATGACAAAACAAACATGGGAATAGAGTTTGTAACTTTCCGTTGTGTTTGGAAAATCTATATCAACAGTCTGTCATTCAAAGAAATGTCTTAAAAGTATTACAGGAAGGATAGTAACCAAAGAATTAAGGAAGGCTGTCCATTATTGAATGACAGCAGCAGAAGAAAGCAAATGGATGCGTGTGAAATGTAAGCATTAATCTAGAAGATAGGTTTATGGATTAATGTGTCAAGATCGGCCAAAACATTACTGACCCTCTCTTAAGATAAAGTCGATCACACATGTAGGGGAAGGAGCACGTAAACAAGAAAGAAAGCAGAGTTATGAAGAAGTAATCATCAGCGCTAATGATGAATAATCATTAAAAGTAAATGAAAGATTAGCGGAAACTCAAGATGTTTAGAAATAGATAACCTGAAACTCTCCAGGCCGAGTTTCCTTTCTCTTGAAAGAATATCGAGGTCTTATCTGCATTTCACAAAAAGATACAAATTTACATATGTCACAACAAGATAAATAATCTATGCAGGTTGACCACTAACAAATTGAAAATCAGTTAGTACTTCAAACTGACTCACAAAACTCTATTCCCAGGTTTGTTTTGTCATTGATTCATATTAGAATGTATAATGAGCAAGCATTTATAATGGGGCCAACCCTATGGTTCATGAGCCCGATGAACACCCATACGGACAGTTAGTGCTTCGAACTGATCGGAGGGCCTAATTATATTCATATAATTAACGCAGAAGAAATTTAATCAACTGAAACGACAACACACACACAGAGTTGAGATTGAGTAAACTGACCTCGAATACGTGGAATGTCGCTGCACCACCGGCTTCAATTCCGATAAAGCTCCGATTCACTTTCTGGTTCAACAAAGTAGAGAGACGGAGGGAGAACTTGTTGTAAGCTGATAATCTCACGAATTCTCAATGCAGATTGATAAGAGGGAGGGACGATTTTGCAAACCTTCTTGTTGAATAATTCCGCAGAAGATTTCTAGGGCTTGCCGCTTTTAAGTAACGGCGCTGCACAACACGGAGTGGGAACGAATTAGGATTTCGGTAATCCTAGGTTAGAATTCTAGGTGGAATCGGAAATCACAAACTGATTTGGATTCCATTCAAGATTTGGATTGAGAGGGAAGATTTGGAGCGAATTTTCGGAATTTCTGGAGGGAATTTGTTGGCGCTGTGGGAATTTTGGGAATTTGTTGGCGCTGGGATTTTGGGATTTTTGGGCAATGAATGAACGAGGCAGCGTGCAAAATAAAAATAAAAAAAAAAGTTTTATAAGGTAAGCCACGGTTTTCTTATAAACCGGTGCAAAAAATAATATTTGCCACAGTTAAAAAAACCGTGGTTTATATTAAATTATTTGCCACGGTTGACGGACCGTGACAAATAAAATGTGACAAAAACACCTTTTTCTTGTAGTGATAGCTGCGCTAGCAGGTACTACGAGCCCTCTGTCCCACGCATCTAACCAGCTCGCGTGGTTCACCGGTTCCACCGAAAACCTGTCACCTCCTCGACTGCCTAGTTTGCCTAAAACTTTCCCGAGATTCCGAATCCGTTAAGAGTCGATCGAGTTGTGGAAAGTCATTTATTGTCCATAATAGTGAAGCTCGTAAAGTAAACAACTCGTTCCTTGATGCATCATAAGTTGATATACCATCTTTCCACAATTCCTTCAACTCATCAATTAACGGTTGGAAATGCACATCTATCTTGTTGCCCGGCCCTTTTGGGCCTTGAGTAAGCACCGACAAGAAGAAATATGGCTATTTCATGCATAACCAAGGTGGAAGATTGTATGGCATAAGCACAACTGGCCAAGTACTATGAGATATAGTCATTGTTCTGAAATGATTAAATCCGTCAGATGCTAATCCCAATCTAACATTCCGAATTTCACTTGAAAATAATGGATAACGTTCATCGAATCCCTTCCACGCACGAGAGTCTGTAGGATGCCTCAGCACACCATCGTCTATTCTTTTCTCGGCATGCCATCTCATGAGTGTCGCGGTCTTAGATGACCAATACAACCTTTGCAACCTTGGCTTTAAGGGAAAATACCATACTTTCTTCATCGCTACCTGCTTGGAAAGTTTATTCTTGCCACTTGTTTCCTCACCTTCACCGCTATCCCCTTCTTCTTGTTGCTTATATCTAGAGGCTCCACAAATTTCACATTTAGTAAGTTTTTCAGTTTCATTTCAAAACAACATACAATGATTAATGCACGCGTCCCATGTTTTATAACTGAAGCCCAAATCTGCAGTCATTTTGTACGCCTCACGATAGGAATTTGGCACTTTTGCTGACTGAGGCAATGCCCTAATGGAATTTTTTAATAAAGAAGTAAATCCCTTATCGGCCACTCGATAATTAGCCTTCCAGTGCATAAGTTCTACAATAAATGAGAGTAATATAAACTTATCACACCCTTCCCATAAGGCTTGATCAGCATCTCTCAAAAGTCTAAGAAATTTTGTGGTGGCTGCATCTGATTGTACGATTTCTTCAATTCCTGGCTGGTTACTATCCGGCATACCCATCCCTTCATGTACCATTCACCTCATACAATCTAGCACGCCCAATTCAATTTAAATGCCATCTTCAGTTGTCCTATCATTATTATCATTCTTATACGCCGAAATGTACTCTTCCCCATGCCTAGTCCAGTTCTTGTAATCTGTTTGAAATCCCACTTCAATACAATGTGATTTCACGGTTGCACGGTCTTTTTGGTAACGATTTGAGCATTTTTTACAAGGACGATATATTTCTTTAGCACCAAGAGACTTTTTTGAGAATGCAAAATCGAGGAAGTTGTCAATCCCAGACATATACTCATTTGAAATTCGGTTACCCAAATCAATCCGACTTTTGTCCATATATGACTTGATATTTTTAACATTAAAATACAACCTATATAGACAAAAGTGGTGGCACAAATCAGAGAAAGATCAATAAAGGCTTTTATTTACTTACAGAAAGAACCAAACTCGTTCGAACTAAGCCAAACACGAGCCGGCTCGTTAAAAAAAAACGAGCCTGAAAAGTCTATTCGAGCTCGAGCTCGAATTCACACCTCTCTCTCTCTCTCACACACACACACACAAACACATAACAATTCAGAGAAGTCCACAAATTGGGCAAAATTGGACTCGTTTTGGACTTCATAAAATTTCTCAGTAAAAGAATTATAAGTTGGGTTAGACAGCACCACTTTCAATCAAATTAGTTTAAGTACCACTTTCAATAATGATGTTTAGCATTTTCTACCATTGAAATGTCATCAATATCTTTTGGAGGACCAATCCCAAAGACAAGTCCTAATATTTCATCAAACTAAAATCAGGACCAATGGATCATTATCCAGGAGTGGCAAGAGAAAGAAAATAAAGAAACCAAATATAACTAAAATTATGACAAAAGCAAATGAATCGATTCAACATAATATATCACTCTATGAGCACAATAACTGAATCTGGAAAACATAATATAGCTTACCTTGGCAAGTAGTGTTTTTCCTGTCTCGGGTGCTCCGGTTAGAAGAATCCCCTAATTAATGAAGAGACTTAGTTATTAATTTTATTACTATTATGTGTGCATACTGCATAGCATGCAAATGAGAAGCATAATAATCAAACAAAGCCAGCTAAAAATAAAATACTATCGCCCAATCAAACAAGTAGCAGAAACCAAAACTCAAATCAGGAGAAAGCTCAAGCAGAATTAGCAACTCAATCAAAGAATTTAATGGACTGCTCAATCCAGTGAGGGGGACTCTTTTACATTCATTATTATCGAGCACCAAAAGTACACAAATTGGGCAAAATTGGACTCGTTTTGGACGGACTAACCTTGAATTTGGGTAAAGGCCGTTGAATCGAGCTTATCCGGTGGTAGTGGTGGTGGCTATGGCGAGTTACAGGCTTCGTCTTCCTCTTCAATGGCGGATTCGTTCCTGGTCACCGGCGTCGTCTTCACTAGTCACAGGCTTCGTCTTCCTTGTCACCGTCGTCTTCACCGGTCACCGTCGTCTTCACAGTCACCGGACGGAGTAGCGGTAGGGTAGCGGTAGGGTTTGAGAAATTTGGGAGAGAGAGAAGATTTTCGTTTTTTGCACGAACTGAGAGAGGGAATTTTGGGGAAATTAATTTTGCGGTATATATTCCTATTTACGGCGACCTTATACATCTGCCGTATATAATTAGTTATATACGGCGAACGCGTGTCACTCGCCATATATAACTAATTATATACGGCGGATGTATAAGGCCGCCGTATATAACTATGATATTTTTATACAATATACGTATATAAGTATATACGGCGCTGTGCGTCCGCCGTATATAGTAGTTATTTACGGCGGTGACAAGCGTCCGCCGTATATAGTCATATATATATGGCGGCTACCTATATCCGCCGTATATAACTACTATATATGGCGGACGCGTATCACCTGTCGTAAATAGGTGCCGTATATAAACAATTTTCTTGTAGTGATATTCGGAGTCGAGAAAGCATTGAACAATATAAGTTGACGTGGACCATGACTTATGTTCAATATGACATCGTGTGACAAAGGGATTGTGACAATGATTTATCAAGGAATCAAGCTTTGATGTTATATTAATTGGGTGGACATAATGGCTTGATAGAAACCACTTATGTATTGTGAGGATCGATATTTCGACTTACTATCAACATAAATATAATTCCTATAGGGTCACACACAAAGAACGAATTGAAAATGGCTCAAATCTGGAAAAAGGAATCTGGGGCCGTTGCACGGCCGTGCAGATTAAAGGACAAGCCCATGCAAAGGGTTTGCACGGCCGTGCGTTATAATCCGCACGCCTGTGCAAGAAGGCTGGAGCGGCCGTTCAAGTTAATGAGCACGCTCGTGCAAGAGGTTGCACGGCCGTACATACTTAAGTGCACGGCCGTGCATGTCGGCAAATCTGCAGATCCGGTTTTGGCTTGGATTAGAGCTCTTCTCCCTAAAGATTAGGGATATTTATAAAGTATAAATATACCCTTTTGCCTCAGCCAAGAAACACAAATTTTAGGGCTTGAGAAACACAAATCTCTTGATTTTGATTACGAATCAAAAATCAAAACACCCTAGATTCAATTCCATATTAGCCATAGATTGTTGAAAAGAGTTTCAACAATCGAGGATCATCTAGCAATCTAACAAGATTCGATCTTGGTTTGTTCACGTGTGGATTACCGATAGAGGGTGATTGCTTTATCACCTAAAGCTTGAAGGCCTAGCATTGTTGATTCATCACAAGGAAGAAGATCAAAATTTCATTCACGACTCAAGATGAATGACGATTCATGCACGAAAGACAAACTCGCAACAAAGGTTAGTAAATCTATATTCATAGTTTTAATCTCTTCATATTAGACGGATTCATGGCTAGGGTTTTGTGTTTATATTCCAAGTCTTCCGCTGCGTATGTAACCCCAAAACCCAACAGTGGTATCAGAGCCACGTTTAATCATGATTAGGTTAAATTGGCATGCTAGATATAATTGAATTATATGCTTTAACATGCTTGATGATATAGATTGATGATTTTATGTGTATTGTTTTATGAAAACAATTATATGCGATATAACATGATTATGTATACATAAGTTTCATATACAACCATGCGATGTTTGTTGCTATATGGAAAACCTTCTTAAATGTTTAAGTTTTATGCCACCCCTTGATTAGAACACTTGTGAAATATTCGGATTTTTGATGTTGTTTCGACTCAGTTGGGTGCATCATTATATCTTAATATAGATCAAGATGAGATAACGGTTGATGTATTTTCAACTCAGTTGGGTGCTGCAGACACCCCATTCTGAACCTATCGTGGCAGAGTTATACCACTATAAGTCTCGTCTTTGGTTTTAGAGTAGAAATTCACCATTTCGTCATGTTTCGTTATGTTTTGACTAACGGGCGTTAGTTTGGACTAAACTGCATACGAGATAACAAGGGGAGAACAAATTTGTCCTTTGTGAAGCCTTGTCTCGCATGGGATACGGAGTGTCTCGCGCGAGACTAACCTTCTGTAGGAGGGGAGAATCACTTCCCTTGTCGATTTCAATCTCTTTTCTTGATAACTCTTATCCAATTCGGTTCTCTACTGATCTTAGAGTTCTGGAACCTTCTTTGGGAGATATCCTAAATCCCTTGAGTCTCCTAATCTTGGTAACCAAGTAAATCAACCCCTATAAAACTAGATGACTTTCAGTATTTCGGAGGACGACAGAGGACGGTTGAAAGACGAAAAAACACACAATTTACTGGTTCTCTCCTTGAAAGATTCCTGTAAATCACTCATAAACAATACCCAAATTAGTCCATCAACCTTGTTGATCGACGAACGTCGAGGTTCGAGCCTCGATTCAAGGCGAAACTCTGTCCAAATCATTTCTCAACCTAAAGGTAATCTTCCTTTCTTCTTTGTTTATTCCAATTGATTATTAGAGTGGTATAAGCATGTCGAGTTTGGGATCGGCCTAGAGCCTCTTCAAATCATGGAGATGGTCTCGAAGCAATCGATCCCACATTCCGTTTAATCTAATTAAATGGATGTTTTTCTTCGTTTCTTTTAAAAAGAATTATTATTTAAAACCCCCCTTAAGCAAGACCGATCTTCGGATTGGGTGGATGCGGTGCTCCCTGACCTTCCAAATCCATCACTTAAGCCCCGAACCCAAATCTCTTTAAAATGGTTTTTCTATATTTTCCTCATAATAATATAGGTGGCGACTCAAACAAATAAATGAAAAAGAGGAGGAAATTCCGCAATCGCTACAGTTTGGCGACTCTGCTGGAAACTGTTTAAAATTAAAGTGGCTTAGAACATGCAAGGGGACAAGCCTTTGTCCCGCACGAGACAAGCCTCTGTAAACCCATTCTGTTTTCTGGTTTTCCTTGTTCGTTTTGAGATCCAAGGTAAGATTCGAACATGTAAGGGGAATTCCAGATTACAGTATTTGAAGAGTTCTTTCATCTCAAGGCCTCCCTTAAGATGTAGGACTCGAAATTGTGATTTATTTAAATAATGATTCTTACTTAAATTGCGTGAGATTGGTTTTTTGATTAAAGACCGATCTATGGAGGATTCGGGAGTTGTAAATTTAATTTAATTTAATTTATTTGTTATCTCTCTCCTTTATGTGAAACTACGACAGCCTGAGTCTTCCTTAATTGGGAGAAACGTAGGCAACCACTTGGTGCGGCCATTGCTTGTTTTTCATTTTGTTTTCAAAAAAAAAACTCTCTATTTTACTCTATCACCTAGAATTGACTCTCACACACGCGCACTCATGATTATAACTGTCATTGCACTACATACCTTGATAAACCCGGGACCCACACTAAGGACGGATGGCGGTAATCACCTAATCGCCGGTCTCTCCGTAGTTGGATCATCCCACCTCGCGTCTTCAATCCATCTAGATTGTCATATCGCGAGTAACCTAGCCTTAAGCCCTGCATAGCCTCATGCATCATATAGATTATTTCTCTAAGAACACTCCGTGACCGGTCGGTTTTTAACTTGGTAATCTTTCTATGTCTTTGACCAAAATAAAGCTAATGTAAAATTGACCATAAAGAAGGATTCGAAAAAGTCCATTCGAAAAAGAAAAGTCCCTTCAGAATGACCCTTTTGGAATTTGTCCCTTCAAAGAGCGTGATCCCTTTAAAAAGAAAAATCCTTCAAATCAATTTTACATGGCTTTATTTTACAAAGAACGGATTGATTACTTAGTCGTTAGGTTTGGATAAAAACCTATGAAACCCCTCAAAACGGATTATCCGTTCCGACCAAAATTTAGGGCAAATAAAAATCGACTTCCAGTGTGATTGTCTCGCGCGAGGCTACCTGTTCTGCGCGGGACAAAGCTTCTGTTTGCTGTGCTGAGCCTGAAACCTTTTAAGCCGTCTTCCGATTCGTTGGGGCTAGATTTGATCTTGACACAAGTTCTGCACTTCTATGTCAGTTTTTCGAAGCTACATCAGCCTCAAGACTCTCCCAACACAATGTCCGGCATCGACGAAATTCCGGGTGACGAAACCATATCTGAAAATAATCACAAACTGCTAGAAGAAGCCAATGGCCGCTTAGAGGAGCAAGCAGCCCAAATCCATATCCTTGTTGAGGAAATTCAAGAGCTTAGGGCGGCACTAGCCACAAAATAAAAGAAAAAGAAAATGATTCTTCCTCCTCCGAAGAAGAATCATACACCAGGAAGACTAAGAGTCATCGCAAGAGCAAAAGTAAGAAAAAGAAGTATGAGCCTAGCTCATCATCTTCCTCCTTTGATAATGAGAGTTATGCTTCCAAGAAGGAAAGCAAGGGGGAAAGCAAGAAAGCAAACGAACCCCTTACCATGTCAATGATAGAAAAGAAACTCGTATCCCTCGATGTGAGCTAGGGAGCCTCGCTCTCTACTGACTATGACACTCTTCGTCAATACATGTCAAAGCTTCCTCGAAAACACAAAACACCCGACATTGCAAAATTCAATGGCACTATTTGTCCAAAAACCCATTTGGAAACCTACTCTTGGGCCATGCTGCCTATGGGTGTTGATGACAACTTACTAGCTCAATGCTTCCCACAAACTCTTGATGGTGCCGCTAGAGATTGGTACATGACCATTCCACTCTCCACAAGGCTTGATTGGCCACTTGCCAGTCGTGCCTTCCAAAAGCAATTTGAGGACAACTCTACTTACCACACTACTAGAAGAGACTTCGAGCAAATCAAGCAACTCTCGAATGAATCATTTACAGACTTCGTCAAAAGATGGAGGACCAAACTGACCGAAATTGTTAATAGGCCAAGCCTAGACGAACAAATTCACATCCTCATTCAATGTCTTCGAGAAGAGTATCAAGAAAAACTCGCGAGTAACTATTTCCCTAGCTTTGCCGAACTCCACAAATTTGGCATACGAGTAGATGACCTCATCAAACAGAAGAAAGAAGCCAAGAAAGAAAGTGAGTTCCGCTACAACAAGAGCTCCTCTTCCCCGTCTAACTCCAAGGATGCTTCCGTCAATGCTAAGTCTTCAATCATTCTGAAAATGGTAAATATTCCGCAGTACCTCCACCACAAAAGAAGAAAAAGGATAGACATTACGACAAACTCGAAGGGATCACTCAAGAAGAACTTCTTGAGGTGCTTGTCAAGAAGGGAAAGGTCAAACCAAGAGAAGGTGGCCCACCAAAGAAAGAACTTTCGGCTAATCATGCTCATCATCTCTTCTGCAAGTATCACAATGCTACTGGCCACGACACCAACTCATGCTTCCACTTGAAGGATGTGATCCAAGATCTGTTTGATGCTAGAGAAATAGGGCTTTCCAATGTTGTCACCAATCCTCTACCAAACAATGATGTCAATCTAATAGAGATAGAAAGTATCTTCGAGGACCCTACTCGTCTAGCCACAATTGTGGACGAGAGCCCTCTAGAATTTAATAAATTTTCTTTCTGCTACATGATGTCTTGGGATGAAATCTTAGAGAAAAAAGGAAAAGGACCTAAAATAGTCAATCTCCTCACATGATCTGGTCGGGTGATTATCAACAAACACCCAAGAGAAGAAAATCCTCCTAAACCAACAAAGGCTTCATCGTCAAATGAACCCGACGATCCCCTCTTAGCACAACTAAAGAAGACACAAGAAAACATTTCAGTTTGGGACCTTATAAGAGCATCCCATAAGCATAGCGAGATGTTGAAAAAAGCTTTGGCTCAAATGTCCATCTCCTCAGAAGCAACACCTGAAGATCTTACTCAAATGATCGGCCACGTACAATTCGGCAATGTCATCACTTTCACTGATTTGGACTTCCCCTCATATGGGAACAATTATCACGAGGCCGTGTACATAACTGCTAAGGTTAATGGATATCGAATTCCATGCATTTTGGTCGACAATGGATCCGCAATTAAAGTCCTTCCAAAGAAAGCCTTATCATCATTGGGTCTCACCCACAAGGACCTCAAACCATCAGGGCACACTGTACGAGGTTATGATTGTACTACTAGAACTGCTCTGGGCTCAGTTACAATACCTATAGAAATGGGACATGTCACCATGAATGTTGAATTTCAAGTCATCGACATCCCAGCATCCATCAACTTACTGCTTGGCCGCCCTTGGCTGCATGACATAGGGGGTGTACCTTCATCCCTACACTAATGCATCAAATTCAAATACAACAACACGGTAATCACAATACACGGGGAAATGGTTACCGCCAGTTCTATCCTTGAAGTACAACATAGCACTTCCGACTACTTGTTCAGTGGTTTCGAAATTGAGAAGGATAGCACCATTAACGTCATCCAGACTTGCAACGAGAATGACTACTCAAAAGCACTTTGGTTTTCTGGAAACCTTCCTGTTTTGAGAATGATGCAAGCAAAGAGGTACTTCCCTGGTTTGGGACTTGGCAAATACTTGCAAGGGGTAACGGAGTCACCGCCTGTTCCCCCACCGCACACGAAACATGTCCTACGATATATCCTTACCATTCTTGATGAAAGTGAAGAAGAAAAGTGTACCCTTACTCAAATCAAGTGGGAAGAAACTGCATATAGAGGTCACCATAACTCAAGGACCAAAGGCCACAACCTCGAACCATACCGAAAGACGCTCAATGGCTATTTTGTTAAGAAAGGGAAGACATCCATTACTTCATCTTTCCAGAACCATGGACTGACGATGAAGGAAAGCGCCATCCAGGCTTCAAAATTTTCAACGAATGCGACGCTTCTTCAAATGAAACAGAACCTGTCCCACTAATCCCTAAAGATTTGTGGGGTACGAAAGCTGAAGTGACCAACGAATGGGACTTTGTGTTGGGAGAAGACATGCTCTGACAATTTGAAAATCTGTGCCGACTAGAAGACGGCTAGATCCATGCAATATCCAAGGGGGACGCTCCAACTATTAATTACACGAAGCTAATCCAGAAGTGTGATGATCCAATTCTAAACTGGCACATCACCGAAGGACCAATTGTTGATGAAGACTTCATGATCAAAGAGCTTGGTTGTACTCTCCATCCCCGCAGGAAGATAGGCCCTGTAACTTTCACTTTAGAGTCAGGCTCCGCCTTTGATGAACTCACTCAAGAGGAAATTGAGGCGGTGGTAGAGCATGTATTCCCCTACTTCCTTAATAAAAACTTTGATCTTTCCGAGTACCCTGAGATTGCTAACATCGTGAATGATGAATTAACTATTAATAATAAATATAATGAACTAGTTAATAATGAATCATATGATGAGTCATGAGATAGATCAAGAAGACGAAAAAATATTGAAAGAATTAGCAAAGCAAGTACGTAGTTGTGGAAAGAATGGCCCTGTTGACAATGAAGAAATGCATACGGTTAACCTAGGGACGACAGAAGACCCCAGAAAAACCAAGATCGACAACTTCTTCAAAGGGGAAGACAGAGAAACCCTAATACAGCTCCTCAGAGAATATGTCGATGTCTTCGCTTGGTCCTACAAAGATATGCCAGGGTTAAATCAATCGATCGTGGAACAAAAAATACCACTGCTACCTAACGCAAAACCAGTCAAACAGAAACTGTGCAAGATTAAGCCTGAATGGTCGATGCAGGTGAAAGAAGAGATAATGAAGCTCCTGAATGTAAGATTTACCAAGGTAATCGAATACCCGGAATGGCTAGCCAATACAGTGCAGGTGGCCAAGGCAAATGGGAAGATACGAGTTTGTGTTGACTTCTGAGACCTGAACAAGGCATCCCCTAAAGATGACTTTCCATTGCCAAACATAGACATGTTGGTCGATGCTACCGCAACTTATGAAGTTTGCTCATTCGTGGATGGTTTCGCAGGATACAACCAAATTCTCATGGCAGAAGAAGATCAACACAAAACAACATTCACCACACCTTGGGGAACGTTTTGTTATACGGTCATGCCGTTTGGTCTAAAGAACGCCGGGGCTACTTATCAGAGGGCAGTTACAACACTATTCCATGATATGATCCACAAGGAAATAGAAGTATACGTGGACGACATGATTATCCACTCCAGAGGGACAGATGGCCAACACTTTATTGACCTCAGAAAATTCTTCAATAGACTGAGGCAACACAGGATGAGGCTCAACCCCGCATAATGCTCATTTGGGGTGGTCAAAGGAAAAGTATTGGGATACATGGTCACCGAATGCGGCATAGAAGCAGACCCCACCAAGATAAAGGCTATCATAGACATGCCACCGCCAAGAACACAGAAAGAGGTCAAAGGATTCATGGGCATACTCCAATAGATCAGTTGATTCATCAATCAACTGACTACAATGTGCGATCCTATCTTCAAGTTACTTAAGAAAAACGCACCACAAGAATGGATCGAAGAATGTCAAGAAGCATTCGAGGAAGTAAAGCACTACTTAACTTCCCCACCCATCCTGGTTTCACCGCACAAGGAGAAACCCTTGAAACTTTACCTCACGGTTACTGACAATGCACTAGGGGCTATGCTTGCTCAAGAACAGCCAGATTCCCACATAGAGAATGCAATTTACTTTGTCAGCCGTCGATTCCAAGGCAGTGAAGTCAACTACTCTCCACTCGATAAGTCTTGTGATGCGCTCGTCTGGGTAACGCAGAGGTTAAAACACTATATGGAAGCATTTCTAGTTCGCATCATCACACAAATGGATCCTCTGAAGTACATCCTTGACAAATCTGACCTATCTTCGCGCTTGGCCAAATGGTATTTCATGCTCGCGGGATATGATATCACTTACGTCACTCAGAAATCCTTCAGGGGGAGTGTATTCGCAGATCAGTTAGCCGAATTTCCTTGTGACAGGCGATTCCCTGATGAAGACATCATGAGTATAGAGAACGAAAATAAGTGGCAGTTATTTTTCGATGGCGCAGCCAATAAGAAAGGTTATGGCATCAAAATGTTATTGGTACCCGACAACATCTATACTCTGCTAGCAATACGCCTTGACTTCGATGCCACTAATAACACTGCCGAATACGAAGCTTATATAGCAGGACTCGAAGCAGCCCTAGAATGCAATGAGACTGAACTCGAGGTGTATGGAGATTCTCAGTTGATCATTAATCAGACACTGAAGAAGTGGAGGATCCAAGATTCGACCCTTCAAAGATATAATACATACCTCCAAGAGTTGGTGCCACCGTCGATGATTCCGATAAGAAACCCTGGTACTATGACATTTGGCATTTCATCCTGGATGGAACCTTCCCGCCTGAGGCCGATAATAAAACTCAGGTTGCCCTTAAATGATTAGCAACTAATTATGTCATCATTGCTGATCGCCTATTCAAAAAGTACTCCAAAAAGAACCTCCTCTGCGCCACCGAAGAAGAGGCCCGAGAGATAATGGACCATGTTCATCAAGGAGTGTGCGAAATTCACATGAGCGAAAACATGCTCGCCAAGAAGATCATCAGACATGGAAGTAGACTGCACCAACATGGTCAAGAAATGCCAGGTACACCAGGTACACGCTAACCTTCAGCATGGACCACCTTCCTTACTGTATCCTATGACATCCCCCTGGCCCTTCTCTACATGGGGCATAGATGTGATTGGAAAGGTTACACCCGCAGCAACCAATGGGAACAGTTTCGTTCTAGTAGCCATCGACTACTTCACTAAATGGATCGAGGCCGCCTCCTACAAAGTCTTGAATGCTAGAAAGGTAGCAAAATTTATCAAACACAACATCATTTGCCGATATGGGGTGCCTCAAGAGATGATATCTGATAATGACTCCCACTTTGAGGAAGAAACCGACCATCTCTTGACATAATATAAAATTGTAAGGCACAATTCCTCCCCCTACAAGCCTCAAACGAATGGAGCAGTTGAAACCGCAAATAAAACAATCGAAACCATCATCAGGAAAATGGCAGTCACTGGAAAGGATTGGCCCGACAAACTACCCTTCGCACTTTGGGGATACCGCACCTCGGTCCGAACAGCCACCGGCGAGACTCCATACGTCCTCGCATACAGAATGGAAGCCGTTCTACCTATAGACCTAGAGATACCTTCACATAAGGTTCTCGTAGAAAATCAAGTAAACGAAGTCAACTGGTTGAAAAAAAAATACGAAGAGCTAGCCCTGCTAGACGAAAGGAGGCTGATAGCAGCTGAGCACACTCAAGCCTACCAAAGAAGAATGGCAAGAGATTTCAATAAAAAGGTCAAAACGAAGAATATAAGAGTAGGCATCCTAGTTCTCCGCGAACACCGCCCTGGACCTTTTAACCCTCTAGGCAAATGGGGACCAAGATGGATAGGACCTTACATCGTAAAGAAGATATTCTCTGGGGGAGCCCTTCAGCTGGTGGACTTAGACGGAGATCAACTACCAAAGCCGGTCAATATGGACAAACTCAAGAAGTATTTTGCGTGACTTGGCCTCTTTAAAAAAAAAAAGAAAAAGAAAAGCGCTCGCTAGGTTGAAAATCCCAAAAGGGACGACCTAGGCAAAAATTAGAGCTCGCACAAGAAAAGAAGCCCGCTAGATTGAAAACCTGAAAAGGCGGTCTAGGCAAAAACCAGGGTGTGCATAAAAAGGGCCTTGTATCGCGCGAGACTATCCTTCTGTCAGAAAACGAATTTTTGTCCAATTTCTCTAAAAAATGAACTACGTCGACCTGAGCCTCTTATTTAATTGATGTATAAGAGGATCGTAGGTAGCCATCGGGATCGGTCTAACCAAATAATAAAATCAAATCTTGTCCTTGTATTAATCGAATGCATTTGTTGATAACAAAAGGAAAATTCTAACGACAACGACAAAATTGCTAAGCTAAGAATCTTGAAAAAAATACTAATAATTAAACTATCTGATCTATCAAAGCAATCTCTTGGTACTCTCTAGGATCTATCCTTTCATTGAATTTGTAGGCCTGCAGACATGATCACTACCATCGTCTCGATCTCTTTTGCGATTCGGGCCCTTCAAGGAAGAACATCCATCGAGGCGAGTGAAAACAGATTTTGAAAGCCTCTTGAAGACATTGGGCCTATCCAAGGCTTGCATCTTTCCGGGGAGACCATTACCTCTTCTTTCATATCAATCCCCATCAAGGAAATCTTGGGTTGGATTAGTTCTTACATTAGCAGGATCCAATTGAGCCTTGCTCCTTCTCAAAACACTGCTCTCCACAAAAGAGTTTCCTAACAAGGGACACCGTATCTCATCAATCTTTTTCGCATTTGGGTGACCACTATGGATGAACCAATCCAAGTATTTATCCGATAAAAAGAAACTTGCATCAAAGCTTCGAAGGTTCGTCCAACGATCTCGACTGGTCCCTTCACCCCAAGCTTGAGCTAACACCCTTGCAAACTCTGGACCAATATAGGACACTTCACGAGAGGTTACTTCAAAAATAAAAGTGTCATGTTGTTGACCGAATTGACAGAGGACCTACTGGGAAAATAGAAAGAGGAATCTCGCAAACCCAGAAGTACAACTCTATCAAAACCCCTGGTATTAGCAACATACTCGTTCAATCTCCAAAACGGTGGACACCAAATAATATATGTGGTAGTGGCCTTTGCAATCAATTGAGCCCACTCATCCTCTGAAAGATCCTTGATCAAAAGCTTCCTCATGTGATACATAAAAGGGGAATACTCCAACGGAGGGGCTACCAATTTGAGATGTTCTCTAAGCCAAATAGTCAGCAAGAGAGGACTCCCTTGAGTCATTGCACCGGTCCTATGTAGCTCATCAAGACCATGAAGGGTCTCGCCCAATACTAAAGGAAGGATGTTCCTAGAACGTCTCCTAGCTTGCAAGACAATTTCCACCAATTGGGAGTCAACCAAGCCACCCCTATATGTGAACAATACATCTCCAAAAAGAGAAAGGGCTAAGAAGTTTCGTTTATAAACATGGAAAGTCTCATCATCCGAATCTCCACCAAAACGTTCAGGAAAAGAAGAAGAATCCACCCACCGGCGGTGAACCAACTCATAACAAATATCAAGGGGAATTCCCAAAAATTCTCTCAAAGCCTCCGAATGATTTCTATCATACTTAGGAATCGTAATCTCACCGGTCAAAGGCATTTCCAAGATAGTGGCGAATTCCTCTATGGTGGGTACCATCTCATTAAGGGAGAAATTAAAGAGATGAAGAGAAGGATCCCAAAACCTAGCAGTTCCCTGCAAAAGATTCCAATCCGGTTGGAGGTTCTTCAAAGTAAAAAGGATTCTGAATCCAAATTCTTCAATAAACCTATTGCGAGTCCGATTGTGAAACGATCTCACAAAACTCCTTGATGCTTGCTTGAAAGCTTGGATTGCGTCGAGAGGCAAATAAAATTCATCAACATTCATGGACGTTGGAGCGATTTCCTTAGAAGCCATGGATCAAAGGGTTGAAGAAGAAAGCAAGAATTTGGTCCTAATCGAATAACTCTAGAGTTTTGGAGGCTTGAATGTAGTATTGGAGCGGACTACATGTGTTTATAAAAGAAACTTGACATAATCCTGTTCGAAAAGGAAAAGAACTCTTGCCTGGGAAGCGTGTATCGCGTAAGACACCTTGTCCCGCGCGAGACAACCCTTCTATAAGTTCTGCAGAATTTCTGCACAAATAATCAATCTAGCCCCGACTTGCCGAAGCAAGTCTCAAAACCTACAAATATATCCCTCATACACAGTATATATACCCAAAACTTGACATGAATTGGCCATTCCATTCCTTGTGGATATCACCACGAAAGTCGAGAAAGCTAAAACTAATTAGAACTAGATTAGTAAAAAAATACTTGTTGTTGTGCAATCTATGTGCTAACATGTACCAGAAGAATCTCAAATAAATGAGGGAGTAAGGGGGACCTATGCTATCATATCTCTCGAGCTACCGGTGCCGCCATTATCACC
This sequence comes from Adenophora triphylla var. japonica, assembly GCA_022495995.1. Taxonomy (NCBI): domain Eukaryota; kingdom Viridiplantae; phylum Streptophyta; class Magnoliopsida; order Asterales; family Campanulaceae; genus Adenophora; species Adenophora triphylla. The sequence goes on from JAFEMH010000371.1 coordinate 704,287, forward strand.
ATCATCGAGGCTACCGTCCCTCCTTGATCTCTTCACTCCGCAAGTAGGGGTCACCGCAAAGGCAATTGTCGATGCCGCCGAAGACGCCTTATGGAACAGCTTCTCATAAAGGTCTGACACCAAGGCCATCAGTTCGGCCATCCTGCTCGCCCCACGATTGTAATCCACCACAGACATGGTGATCTGTTAACAAAAGGAGATACTCAGAAGGAATCAGACATATACACATATATAGACGATACAGGAAATAGTATAAGCAGAAAAAATGTATCAATCTTACCGAAGAGACATCGGGAGGGAGGCGATAACCCACAGGAATATGATTCGTAACCGGGATGGAGCCCATCATCTGCATGCCTCCCATCATGTACGAATAGCTCGGAGGACCATAATCCGGCACAAAGGGCACCGGACCCACATACTGGGAAGAAGAGCCTGGGGATGATGAGCCTGAAGCAGAAGCAGAAGCATGCGCACGTGGCTGCCTACCACCCACCACAAGGTGACCCATCAGACGAGGCAGGAATTCCTCATACGAAGCCCCTGGGACCACACAGTCCTCTGCCTCATATCCATTCACATAGTTGGGGTATGCCTCGGCAGGAACTGGAAAAGTAGGGTATATCTCCCTGGGCGGATCCTCTGGCACTCTCCTGACGAGTGAACCCCTGCCAGCTGAGGGAAGACTCTCTCACCCAAATACATGGTATCTCCTGAATGTGCGCTCGCCCGGAAAATTTTGTTTTTCCAATGATGAAAAAAGAAAAGGAGTCGCCACGTCATGTTTAGAGGTACACTTTGAAAAACCTTTGAGAGAGAATGGGTTCGGGGGTCAGGTTACGTGTTGGGAAGAACCGAGAGTTCACCCAACACGCCTCGTCCGTGGACAAGTCTTTCTAATTAAGCAATCAAGTAATCCATAACAAGTGCAAGCAATGACAATGAACAAATGTGATAAACATGTATTTTATTGATTTGAACTGAGACTTACAACTTGTGAACCATTTATTTAGGGAGGCCACATCCCAATTAAAACAGATCAGAACAGACTACAAAGGAAATGGATCTCTGCAAATAAACAAAGTGTGTCACGTGACACATGGCATGCCTGGCTAGATGTGTCGTGTGACACAGGATCTAACCAGACACCATGTGTCGCGTGACACATATTGTCCATCTGTAGAGAATTAAAGATTCAAACACAACAGCACCAACAATCAAAACAGATCTAATTAATCAATCAGTAAGCTTCGAAATGAACGATTAACAACAATTAAACCAATAAGTCACTAGCCCTCCCACTACTCTTAGTGTAGGCTGATTTGGTCAATAATCCCAATAAATAAGATCCACATTCCTCAAATGATTCATGGTCATATGAGTCTAAAAGTCCATGTTAATGGAGTTTAGATATATGTTTCTTATTTATTTGACCAAGCCGGCAATGCCATATGAACGCGTTGTTCATATTATTCGGTTTAGATTTTCCATTTATATTATAGATATCTTTAATATTATTTTGTTTCTCATCCTCAAGGATATGAAGACCATTCAATGACATAAGTAATACAATAAGGCATATCGTTAAATAAATATAAAACTTCTTATTTTTAATAAGAAAATTATATCCTTCATCATCCATTTAAGAAACGGAAATAATACTTCTACTCAAATCTGGAACGTAGTCATACTTGTTCAAAATAAGTACTAGTCCACAAGGTAAAGTGACTTCATAAGTCCCTATGGCTAATGTAGCAACCCTTGCTCCATTCTTACGCATAGGTTTAATTTACCTTCTTTGAGTAGCTTTCTATTCTTTATTCCTTGCACATTCTTCTACAGATGTGGGATCGAATCCGGTATCATATACCCAAGAACAAGAAGTCGAAAAGAAAATATCTATCATATAGATATTTGAAGTAGTAGAAATCATATTGCTCTTCTTCACCTTTTAGGCCTTCCTAATAAGCCTTGCAACTTTGCTTCCAATGACAATCTTATTGCAGTGATAGCAAACTGCATCCTTTTGAGACACTTTGGGTTTAGCCTCTTCGGCTTTGACAACTTTTGTCCTAGGTTTAGCAACCTTTGCTTTACCTACTTTTCCTTCCCTTTTGAGCCCCTTTCTTGTGTTAACCATTAACACACTTGCGGATTGCTCCTTTTTGCATCTCATGCATCAAGAGCCTTCACCACAACATACATCTTTTGCCTATCTTGCACTTGGAACAATTCCTTTGTGCATTGTGCTAGAACAAGAGCAGTTTTCATGTGTTCAAGGTTCTTCATAAGAGCCTTTAAACATGGTGGCAAGTATAAGGCAAGCAATACTATTAGAATCATCAACATGTTTCTAATGTTGCTTCTTATTTGCCCTTTGCAACATTTGCAGTAGGTTCAGCAGGAACGGATTCGTCAAGAACGTGCACATTTACCTAAGAACCATTCTTTAGGCTTCTGATCCAATCAGAATTATTTGTATCGTTCCTTTCGAACTTTGTCCTTCATAAGGACGAATTGCAATTATCATTATATAATGCTACTTCTACAACAAAATATATAAATTATATGAACACATATCAATACCAACACATTTATCATCTAAGAGCAAATAATGTATTTTACAAATACTCTCACTAAATCATACACCTTCCAATGCAAATAAGCATAATATGCATTTAATGGGCTAAGATCCAACTTTAATTTAATCTCAAGTACACTATGGCGTACCGCTCAAGATTAAAATAATTAGGTAGAAAACATCAATCATATCGTATATGACTCTTAGATTTTTTATGAGATTTATTTAAGACATCATATGTCTAAGCATATTTTAATCCCATCTTATGCCTTGGGTCCAAAACCATTTTGATAACCCAATTAAGTTCATCCACTTTAAACATATAGGAACCACCATTTCCTCATCTTGCTCGCAAACGAAATAGAATCAAAGCACCTTGCTATGGCAAGCCCACCCAAAACTATCCGAGTGGTCTCAAGTGTTTTAATCATGGATTGGCATAAAGAACTTAAAAGTTAAATGAAGGTTATTTAAAGTAGATTATCAACATATCAACAAAGATAATCATAATGTACACCAGGTAAATTTCCAAGAAAATAGGTGAGCCACAAGGACTGCTTAAGTACCAAATCTTCCTTCGCAGAACTCTCCTAGTCATGCACAATTATACTATCAATTTGAATGCAACATAATCAATCAGACTCGTAAACTGACTTGTTTCTCATTAACAATCAGACTCCTTCTGTTAGGTCCCAAATGGTAGAAATCAGGCTAGAGGGGGGGGGATGAATAGCCTGTTTAAAACTTTTTTTCTAAAAACTCTTAGTCTTTGAAAAGGTTGTAGGTAACACACTTACTAACCGGTGAAGTAATTTTGCACAGCGGAAATTTCGGTTAGGTGAGTATAAAATCGGTAAGGTAAAGTTTCAAAGCAGTAAGTTAAAATCTCAGGCAACAACAAGGGCAATTTTATTTCCAAGTAAGACAAATAGGTTAAGCAGTAAGTTGATTCAATAGGTTGTGACCAGTTGAGAGATTATAAACCAGTTACAACTTTATAACAAGAAGTAAACAAACACACGAAGAAATGACACATTGTTTGAAGAGGTTCACAGTGTTAAATAACTGCTACGTCCTCTACCAAGTTTGGTCAGAACTTGGATTTGTGAAAGTGCACTACTATATTAATGGTTCTTACCTATTACAAATTGCAAGCCAATGATTGAAGGCTGCCAATCTAAAGGTGAGCACTAACGGATCGTGCTACAATAAAGACCAGGTGTTTTCTAGAGATGTGCTCACAAGTTGAGCTGATTTCTCTAGGGTGTTGTGTGTGAATCAATCAATGTGTTCCATTGGTAGTCTAATGAAGGAACACTACAGTATTGATTGAGGTGCTCAGTGTTTAAGTCCTACAGAGATGTCTAGTGAATAAAGGGACTTGCTTTGAATGCTTTGAACTAAGGAATTTGCAGGTTGGTAGTTCAGAGCAGCTCACTCTCAAGGATCATAAATGCACCAACCTTCTTCAATGCTCCGGGGAAACTATTTATAGTGAACTTTGAAAAGGAGCCGTTGTCTTTGAAGAGGTTGTAATGATGACTTGGACTGGCAGGCACTAAATGAGAGGATCCTTGCATTAAATGCCTGAGATTGGATAGAGAGGATTTCCATAGATTAGTTGGGGCGCTGTGAGTACTGGTTACTTTGACATTCTTCAAGAAGGTACTGTTTTGTTGCAGAGATGTCTTGTCAGCATGCTTGCTTTACCAACTTTAGCTAAAGTTGATGGCTGGGTAGTTGGGAGCAATTAATGCATCAGCTAGCTGCTAACAGAAGGAAGCTTAATGTGTAAGCCTTAACCGGCAAGAGAAAGGACATAACCGGTGAGGGAGATGTCGGCTAGGTAAGGTGGCCGGTTAGGCATGAATACCGGTAAGAGAGCTCAACCGGTAAGACAGCTTCAACAAGTAACTCACATACTGATGGAAATTCTCAGGTCTTTAAGTCTTCAAAGCTTGAGAAAATTACAAAATAAAAACACTGGCACTAGCACTAAGGGGACCTATCATACATAGAAAAATTCTATTTGATCTAATTAAATTAGGGGTCCACATTAATGCTTGTTATGATTGGGATTAAGCAATTCTAAAACTAAACATATATATGACTAACAATCTCCTCCTAATTGTTTAAGTCCAAACACCCTAGGCTAGCATCTTTTTAACTCAGTAAAAGAATGATAAAGAATATGTCTATTAGGCATATCATTCCCTAAGTTAAATGACAACTTGATGCTACCTAAGTAAGCTTACAAACAAAGTGAAAGCTTAAAGGAAACTTCAAAAAGAAACTAGAAAGAAATTTTGAATGAGACCTGCAAAATGAAACGGTTAGTAGCATTTGGAATATTCAAAATATTAAATACAAAGGAATTTCAACAAAACACAAAGTTTAGGGATAAGAGATTCTCATTAAGTTTGCAGACCGGTGACTGTGATAAGAAAGACAAATATTTCATCGGTTACATTCTCAAGCTGCGTCGGCTGGAGGATCAGCTGGTGGATTTGCTGAGTCTTTAACCGGTGAGGGAGCAGCATCTGAGGGAGGAGTAGCCGACGTCACAGGGTCTGAGGATTTGGCTTTCTTGGATGATCTCTTCTCCTTCTTCTTCTCTTTCTCTTCCCTTTTTCTCTTCTTTCTATCTTCTCTAACCTTCATAAGAACCTCATTTTTGGCCTTGACTTTAGCCAACTCCATTTCTAGCTCACGATTTTTCAGCTCACAACGGCTAAGGGCTTCTGCTGACCGTTTGAGCTCATCAATTGACCGGTCCACAATAGCTTGACCAGATATCTGTTGTTCACAGAGAGCTTTGTTGGTATAATGAGCCTCATCAAGTTGGATTAGGAGGTTTCTGATGTTAGCATCTCTGGCGTTTATTTCTGCCATAAAGTTGCCGAGAGACATAGCAATACTAGTGCTCAAACGCTCAAATCTTCTATCATCCTCCTCCTGATTGGACTTAACAAAGGATTTTGCCAATTCAGAGTTTACTTCAACCAAGCTTTGGAGCACGGCCTCATGGAGTTCAACCAAGTCTTGAGCAATAATTGGCCTATTCAAATCATCAGTTGAAGGAGCTGGTGTAGGAGCAGGCTGAGTAACCGGTTGGAAGGCCGATAAGGTAGCATCGGTAAGAGGATTATCTTGTTGAGGAGTGAACAGCTGACTGGAAGGCATAGGATCGGTAAGAGGCTTGTCGGTAAGAGGAGTTGAGGGATCGGTTAGAGAGGCTGTAGAACCGGTGGGTGGATCGGTTGATGAATCGGTAAGCAAGATTACTGGAGGCTGACCAGTTCTTGACACATTACCGGTTGGGGAGATCTCAATGTCTTCATCCACTAACTCTGAAGGTGAACCAGGAGGAGTAGCTGGAGCAAGAAATTCATTAGGCTCTAGGCTCATCATCTCAGCAAATGAAAGCTCCAGTAACTCAGCTGCACTAGAAGCCATCGGTAAGACATCTTGCCTTAACCGGAGAAGTGGGATCACTCTGAGGGCTAGCAAAAGTAAAGAGGCTTCTCTTATATTGCTCCAAGGTAGAACTTGGCCTTTCTTTCTAATTGACAGCCTAGTCACATTTGGCGTTAAGCCAACTATACGTGTCACTTCAGCAGACCAACGAAGAATCCTCATTTCCAGTACTTGAGTCATACGGCCATTGATTGAGAGATACCGAATGAAAAGATTATCAGTTGACAATGTGCTCTCAACCGGTCTAGGGGCAATGGTAGCAACTTGGCCATGAATTCTTATGTTACGATTTCGTTGCTGAAGAGTGGTTGGAAAATTGCGATTTGGTTTAGGAGAAGGGAAGTCGGTAACTAGCTGTTGATGACTTTTGTCGGGTTTAATTTCCTTGCCTTTGGGTGGAGCTGGCCATTTCTTAAGTTTAAGAACCTTGATTTTCTGATGCCGGCAACTTGTCTCACCGGGACCATTGGTCTTTGTATATCTAGGAGGAGTGTCTTCAGGGGCTGAACCAACCTTCATATCTTCTACAACATCAATAAATGTTGCCATTCTATCAGCTCTTCTTTGCTTCTGCAGCTCATCAGCAATAGATGGAGGCATTGGAGTAGGCTGGATTTCTGCCTTGCTGAAGATTTTCTCACGAACATCAAATAAAGGAGTCCCAAAAGATGATCGTGGGATAGAAGCTTTGGAAGTGTAATAATTCACAGTAGACATCAAATCCTTTTGACGAAGACCAGGATCAGAATAGACTGGAGGAACTGCAGGGTCATTTTCATCAAATTCAACATCATCATCTTCTTCATAAAAATCTGAGAGGGAGTCTTCTTCAAACACTGGGTCAATCTCCTCCTGAACCGGTGAATTGACTTTGGAAGAAGATGGAGGAAAGACTTGACTAACCGATTGACTAACCGGTAGATTAACTGACAGAGAGGCCTGAATAGCTTTCTGAGTGGTCAACTCTTCAATTAATGCCCTTTGCTTTTCCTTTTGCTTTTCCAGACCTTCTTGAAATAGGCTAGCTGCCAAAGCTTGTTGTAAGTGAATATCATCAATGTTACTTTCCTTGGCCGGTTCAGTAGATGCAACGGTAAGGGGCTGGCTAACCAATAAGGGAAGAGCTTCGGTAAGAGACTAGCTAGCAGGTAAATCATCTCTAACCGGTTGAACTTTCTTATCGGTAAGAGGCATCGGTTGACTAACCGGTAATCCATCCAAGCTTACATCAATTCCTCCTCCTACTGCTGTAGCGGTAACTGGTGAGGTCTCAGTAATACCTCCTCCCACATGTCTAACCGTTTGCATCAGTAAGGGTGTAGTTAATTCAGCAGCAATCTTCTGTGACCGATCAATCACAGCACCAGATTGGTCATCATCAGCATCTGACTCACTGGAGTCACTAGAAGAGCTGGAGCTGGAGGCTGACTGATCCTTTTTGTCAACCTTGGCTTGTTCATCAGATCCACTAATGTCCTTGAACATTTCTTCAATCTCTTCATCAGGCACAGTAGCCCATTTATTCTTGCTTGTCTGAATCGAGGTGAAGAAATTAGACAGAGAAATATCACCCATACTCTGGAAATCTCTATTCAAATCAACCAAATTTTGCACAACATCCATCACATTCTTGATGAATTGCATTCTTTGAGGGCCCAAGTTGACAGCTTCAGGATCAAATGAGGGAAGATCATCTTCAGGCAACACAAATCTCTCTAGCTGATAAGGATCAGATTCCTTAAGGGTTTCTTGAGCATTGTATAGCATAGAAAAATCAATCCAGACAGCATGTACCATCATATCTTGCCTGAGTCTATCCTGGGCCAAGTAAATGGCATTCCACATTGGAGGCAACAACTCGAAATACCTGTTGTATATTTTGAGGAGACTATCTCTAGATAAAGAGATATCATATTCGCTCAACAGGTAAGGTTTGGTATAGTAGAGACCATTTTCTTCATGGATATTATCAAAATCCACATAATCTGATATGTCACCGACTGGGACTGAATTTTTGTGGGTCTCATGAAATTGCAACAGTCTTCGGAGAAATGGAGGCAAGTGATCAATTGGATACACCCAAGTAGGAGATGGTTCAAAAGAAGGATTGACTAACCAAGGGTTGTAGTGGTATATGTGAAAAGTGGGGTTTCTGATCGGTTGGCAATGGCTTACCGGTCTGGATGATGATTGACCGGTGAAGGGAATCTTGTCGGTTAGAAAATTATGATCAAAGAGTCTCTTGGGTATGAAGGGGATGAATGTGCCCAAGTCAGTCTCTATTCTTCTCTTTCTTTCTGCATTCTCTCTTGCTATCTGTTAGAAGGATTTTTGGATTGGCTTGGTTCTTTTGGGAGGTGGAGGAGCAGACTTCCTAGCAGTAGCCTTCTGACGGTTAGGGGAGAGAATGGTAGCAATGGGTTTATCATCATCTGAAGATTCATCAAGCAACTTCCTTTTGACCGGTAAGGTGGGTTTTGGAACAGAAGGAGCACCGGTATGCTGAGCTACCTTTGGCCGGCTAGAGGGTTTCTTCTTTTTCTGGGCTTGCTTGCTGGTTGGCTTATCGGCTGGCTTACTGGTAGATGGTTCAGCAGACTTACCGGTTGGCTTACCGGTTGAAGGTTCAGATGACTTACTGACTGGTTTACCGGTTGATTCCTTGATCATCCTTGTCATATCAAATTTATCGAAGGCTTTGCAAAAGGATTGGGGATATTTTGGCTGGTTTTCTGAGGCTTGAAGAATGGCTGGAATATTTCTGAGGGAACGGCTAATCAGCAAGTAATGACATGGTTTGGCTTTGTTGGTTTTGAAAGAGGTTTTCTCTTTTTGGTATTTCTTGAAGGCTATGAGGATAATACGGTAAAGGAAGGAACACCAATTGAAGCTGTCTCCAAGAATGATTGTTGAAATAGCTTCCCATTGTATCATGGTGATACAATGATGGGAGCCTGACCGACAAATGAAGCACCGGTCCACCACTTCGGCAAGGGCATAGTAAATAGCATCAAATTCTGATTTCTTGTTCACCTCACCGATTACAAAGGTATCACTTCCACGAACTTTAACCCAAGCTGCAATCATGTCATTCATTAAGATTGAAGATGAACCGGTGGAAGAAAGATCTGGGAAGGCGGCAGCAATGGTGGCTGGGCTAAAGGTAATAGGAACTCCGGCAGCAGTTGAGATAATATTCTCATTTTCATCCAAGACACCATTATCGAACAACTCATTCACCATTTCATAATATATGTCCTCATTCCCTTCAGGCATCACGAACGGAATAACTCCGGCGGCAACAAATAGAGCTTCAAGAGCACGGCCTTCATCAGAGTCGAAGAAGCTGGAGAGAATGTAACCTCCATAAATGTCTTTCTTGATTGCGGGAGCCATCTGTGAATCAAATGAACAACAAACCAACAGAGTAAGTTAGATTTAAAAAAATCTTTGCATAATATACTTTTGGATGTTGTTGGATGATTTATTTTAAGAAAGCTTGGTATTTTCAAGATTTGTTAAGAAGAGTTTGAGTTAACGAAATATACCAGAGATCTTGAGAAATGAAGAGAAACACAGATGGAGAAGATGAAGATTTCTTTGCCGGTTGCCTTGTTCGTGAGAGAGAGAAAAGCCAGAAGTTTTGAAAAGTGTTTTTGAAATTCTTTTATAGGGGACGAAAGAGCGGGAAGATGAAGGGATGTGTTGGTTAAAACAAAAGTAGCTCAAACGATTTTAACTGATATGCACATAAATTGACAGTTTTAATTTACGAAATTAAAGATGTGACATGAAAAATAGGAACGTGTGTGCAACAGTTATATCAAAATGTAATAAAGAACAAAAAGATAACATTTTCGATAAATAAGAATGATACAGATATTACCTTTATGATCAATTATTCAAAAATTTATCCATATCTTGTAAGGAAGCATAGGGAACATGTAAGATGGTTGTCAGGTTCATACGGCTGATCAGATTGATGTGACAGCAAGGTTATGATGACAAACGTGCCGGTTAAAAACGGATTGACAAATTCGATCCAGCCGCAGTTCGTCGGTAAGGCACATAGGCGGTAAGGTAGCTTACCGGTCAGGTTCAATGACCGGTAAGAGAGAATTTACACCGGTTAGGAAACCATCGGTTAGAGACACCACTTACCGATCAAGTGTATCGGTTAGAGGACCGGTTAGGGGTGTCTTGCCTTATCGGTTAGGGACACCGGTAAATGAGCACTTGCAAGCAATCGGTAAATGAGAGAAACCACCTTGATCTAGTTGATAGCTTACACATATAGCAAAGTTAGCACATAATATTTAACGAATATCAATCATGCCTAGTTCTCCTCTAAGGAATTCAAATCTTTTAATGTCCAAGGATTTTGTCAAGATATCAGCTAATTGATAATCAGTATGAACTTTTAAAAGAACGATGTTACCCTTTTCAACATGATCCTTGAGGAAATGGTATTTGATGTCTATGTGCTTAGTCTTTGAGTGCATCATAGGATTGTTGGAGACTGAAATGGCTGAGGTGTTATCACAATTGATAGGGCATATTTCTTGGGGAATTTCATAGTCCACTAGCTGTTGCTTCATCCATAGGATTTGTGAACAGCAACTCCCAGCAGCTATGTACTCAGCTTCAGTCGTAGAAGTGGAAATTGATGCCTGTTTCTTGCACGACCAGGAAACCAATCGGTTACCTAGAAATTGACAAGTTCCACTAGTACTTTTCCTGGTGACCCTACAAGCTGCAAAATCAGCATCTGAATAGCCAATTAGTGTAAATGATGAATCTTTTGGATACCACAAACCTAAGTTAGCAGTTCCCACAAGATATCTAATAATTCTTTTAACATCTTGTAAATGAGATTCTCTAGGGTCAGCTTGAAATCTAGCACATACACATACGACAAACATGATATCTGGCCTACTTGCGGTTAAGTAAAGTAGAGATCCTATCATACCTCGGTAGAGTGTCATATCTACTTTCTTACCGGACTCATCTTTGTCAAGGTGTACATTGGTGGCCATTGGAGTGCTTTGAGGATGAGCGGAATCAAGACCAAATTTCTTGATAAGATCTTTGGTATATTTGGCTTGATTGATAAAAATACCTTCTTAGGTTTGCTTAACTTAAAGTCCAAGGAAAAATGTTAGCTCACCCATCATGCTCATCTCAAATTTGCTCTTCATAAGCTTCTCAAATCTCTTGCACAATTTTTTGTTAGTAGATCCAAAAATAATGTCATCAACATATATTTGAACTAACAATGAATGACCATTGTGCTTTGCAATAAATAAAGTGGTATCGATTTTACCTCGTTCAAACTTCTCACTAAGTAAGAATTTGGAAAGAGTTTCATACCATGCTCGAGGTGCTTGCTTGAGGCCATACAAAGCTTTATTCAATTTGTAGACATGATTAGGCTTCTTGGAATCTTCAAATCCAGGAGGTTGTTCAACGAATACAAGCTCTTGAAGTTCCCCGTTGAGAAAGACACTTTTCACGTCCATTTGGTATTGCTTAAACTCTTTGTAGGCTGCATAGGCAAGGAATAACCTAATGGCTTCTAATCTAGCTACGGGTGCAAAGGTCTCATCATAGTCTATGCCTTCTTCTTGTCTGTACCCTTTAGCCACTAGTCTAGCCTTGTTCCTTGTAATTTTTTCAGACTCATCCAATTTATTTCTATAAACCCATTCGTTCCAATCACTGTTTGATCACTAGGTCTAGGAACTAATTCCCAAACTTTACATCTATCAAACTGTTTAAGCTCTTCTTGCATAGCTTCTACCCAGCTGGGGTCATCAAGTGCTTCTTCAGTCTTCTTTGGTTCTATATTAGAGACCATAGCAGAGGAAAATAATCCATGTTGTTCCTCCATGCTTCTTAATTGGCCTCTAGTCATTCTAGGTCCAAAGACATCACCAATTACATTTTCCAAGGGGTGATCTCTAACTGTTCTCACTTCCCTAGGTAGATCTTGACTGACCGATTCTTGTCTTAGGTTTTCTAATGGAGGAGTAGAATCGGCTAAGGGAGGTGTGATCGGTATGGGAGATCGGTTAGGAGAGGGTGATGCTGACTGATGGTGATGATCGGTAAGTGGAGAGGGAAACGGTAAGTTGATGGGTGAAATTGGTTCAGCTTCAGGTGGTGAATTGGGAGTGGTAATATGAGGACTAGCTGGTAAAGGATCGATTAGCAGGGTTTGTCTACTGGATTGCCTGACTGATTGAGGAAAGAAAGAGTCATCAACTAGGTCTCTACAGGTTACACCATTAGAGGCTGAAGTCTGAGCTGGAGGTTGATTTGCATTGATACTGGTGGATTGATTTGAATTATGATTGCTGGATTCACCTGTCTCAAACACACCAGAATTATCAGTACTATTTGGAGCCTTATCAGATTCTAGCAAATCAAATTCATCAAACGTAACATGAACAGATTCAACAATTTTCAACAACCGTTTATTAAAAACTCTAAATGCCTTACTGTACTTGGCGTATCCAACAAAGATACCTTCATCAGCTTTTTCATCAAATTTACCTCGGCTCTCTTTACCATTGTAAAGTACATAGCATTTGCAGCCGAAGATTTTGAAGAAACCAATGTTGGGAATTCTGCCACGCCATAGCTCATAAGGGGTCTTGTTGTGAAACTTGTTGACTAAAGATCTATTCTGGGTGAAGCATGATGTATGAATAGCTTCGGCCCAAAAGCACTTGGGAAGCCTAGCTTCGGATATCATTGTTTTCCCAGCTTCGATCAAAGTCCTGTTCTTTCTCTCAACTACACCATTTTGTTGCGGTGTTCCAGCAGCTGAGAAATTATGGTCTATTCCGTGATCATCACAGTACTGAGCGATTCCATTATTTTTGAACTCCGTTCCATTATCTGATCTCATATTTATGATGTCACACTCTTTTTGGGTTTGAAGTAGATGGAATAGTCTGGTAGCAACTTCATATGTATCATCTTTTGAAGCAAACGTCTCTACCCATGTATATCTTAAGAAATCGTCTACAACAACCAAAGCATATCTGCTACCCCCTAAACTGGCAGTAGTTGTGGGGCCAAACAGATCCATATGTAGCAACTGGAGGCACCTAGAAGTGGACATGTAGGGCTTGCTGTGGAATGATTCTTTATGTTGTTTTCCTAGTTGGCAGGCTCTGCATTTCCTTCCATGATCAGCAGACACCTGAGGTAAGCCGGCGACTAGATTTTTATTAGCCAGCTTGGATAGATATTTGAAGTTCAGGTGACTGAGTCTCTTGTGCCATAGCCAGGAATTCTCACTGATGTTCTTAGCTACAAAACAAACATTAGTAACACTTGAAACAGAATTTAAATCTATAGCATATACGTTGCCTTTTCGATATCCAGTGAGAAGTGTTTCACCTGTAGCAATGTCTTTCACATAGCAATTGGAAGAATTGAAAATACAATGTATACCTTTATCACAGAATTGTGATATAGAGAGAAGGTTGTGTTTCAGACCATCCACCAAAGATACCTTCTGTACAGTGATTGTACCTCTTTTGATGGATCCACGATCGATAGTTTTACCCTTTGCGTTGTCACCAAACACAACTGGAGGACCAGATGCTTCTTCAAGATCGGTTAGGAGATCGGCATGTCCAGTCATATGCCTAGAGCAACCACTGTCCATAATCCAAACATCCTTACCGGCATCGGTTGAGGCCATTAAGCATTCCTGAAATAAAACAGTAAGCTTATGGTCCCTCTTATTCTTTTGGGTCCAAAGAGTTAGTTCCTCTTTGGCAGCCATACCTGGCCACCACCTGAGCTTTTAGACTCAGTGGGTCCAGATAGGTGCTTCAAGAGGCATTCATAAGCCTTGTGACCAATAAAACCACAATTTGTACATTTATTCGAAGATGGCTGAGAGGGCTTAGATGAGTTGATGTTCAATTTAGCCAATGCTTCAGAGGAGTTTACTGATTGAGCAGAAACAGATCCTTTGGGGACGAAGGTAATGGATTTAGCTTTGTTGGCCGGTTGCGTCGGTTTGGAAAGTCCTTTATCGGTTGGGGAGCCCTCACCGGTTGGTTGACCGGTGACTGTTGTCTGACCGGTCGAACCCTTACCGGTGATGGCTTCCTTACCGGTTGAGGTTTCCTTACCTGCAACATGGTCAGCAATTTTAATTCCACCTTTGTTGTTACCATCACTGAGTGAAACATATTGTCCTAGCTCAGGATCAGCTACCTCGGTCCATTGGGATTTGTTTTTGCCCAAATAAGCCTTCATCTATTCCCACCCCTTGGGATAGGTGTGTGGCATAGCTTTGAAAGGTCTAGTTAACTCTCTCTTAATCAATTTGGATTGAGCATTATCAAACTTTCCCATCAAGTTCTCAGTAACAGACTTAGTAACTGGTTTGTCTTTGCTGACATTGTCATCACTGCTGGAGCCAAAGCCTATGCCTGATACATCTCGGTTGGGAGATAATTGATCTTGTATGATAATCTCCAAAGCAGCTCGTGATTTTGAAAAGGTGTCAATGGTTTTTGAAAGAGAATTATTTCTTGACACTAGATCAGCAATTTGACAAACAGATATATTTAGTCTCTCAGTGAGATCTTGATTATCTTTCTTCAACTGATCAGACTCAAGCTTACTTTCTTTCAAAATTTTTATTTCAGCTTTCGTAGAGTCATTTTCAGTAGTGATCATTTTAAAATTATCAGCCATAATTTTGTGAGCTTCATTTAATTTTTCAAAATCTGAGAAGAGCTCATTCATCACCTCTGCCATTTCAGACTTTGACATGTTTGGCATAGGGTCAATGGTATGCTGAGAGGAAGAGGGTGATGGTTCAAAATTAGGATCAAAATTTGGTAGTGATGATATCGATTGAGGGCTCGGCTCGGTTAGAGGCTTTAAGAAATGAATCGGTCGGGTCTCAAGCGTCGATTGATGAGAGATGATCGGTAAGGCTTGAGCTTGATAGGTCGGTTGAATTGGTTGCATCAGCAGTCTGAGAGTGGGCATGGTTTTACACTGACCATAAAGGGATCCACCTATGCTTTGAATTTTAAAATTGTATGGGTTACCTGCGTCTGCCTTGGGAGTAGGAATGGGTTCCTCAAAGTATGTCAAGGGAGATCTCATAGGTGGAGTCTGGTCAATATAGGATGATTGTTCATTGGAATTGAGGTGTCTAAAGATAGGAGTCTGTAGGGAGATGGGTTTGTCATAGGTTCCATCCATAGCAACAAAACTGACATCAGCTTCTTCATCTGATTCAGCATTCTCATTTTCAGAGTCAGTCTCAAACCAGACTGGCATAGCCTTTTCGGTTGCATCCTCGGCAACTAAGCTTTTAGATCTAGGGTTTTTCTTGAAGGGTTTCTTCCTCAGAAATTCATATTTCGGTTGAGGGCATTTGGAGGCAAAATGGCCTGGTTTTCTACAATTGTAACACACAAGCTCACCTTGGGCATTTTTACCGTCGGTTGAGGTTGAGGTTTGGCCTTTTCTTTGATAGTTCCCAGATCTATGGAATGATGAGGATTTGGGTTGGAATGATTTGCTGTGGGATTTCTTAAAATCCTTAAACTTTCTGTAGTTTCTAGCAAATGCAGCAAATTCATCCTCTTCCTCAGGAGGTGTACTAGATGAGGTGTTGGCTTGAACTGGTTGAGGCTGAGAGATTGAGGGAGAGTCATTGGTAGTAGGTTGGCTGGTAAGCAAAGAAGAACCAGGGAAGATCTCGGTCTGAGCTGGCAGAGATAGATTTTTAAATTGTTTTTGAACTCCACTCAGCCGGTTGAGCTCTTCCTCATATAAAAACAAAGTAGACACAATGTTCTGGATATGAGTAACGTTCAAATCACGACATTATTTCAAAATAGCAACCTTCACATGCCACAAGTCTCCAAGAGAATTGAGGAATCTCATGTTTAGGTCTTTCATGGTGTAAACTCTACCTAAAGATGCACAAGAATTACTCACCTCGCAGAAACGGTCGTACGTTTCCTTCATTGTCTCATTTGGATTCTTCTTGAAGGACTCAAACTCAGCAACGCTTTTGTAGAGTCTGTTGTCCTTGGCCACTTGATCTCCTTCAAAGTATCTGAGTAGACTTTGCCATACTTGTTGAGCAGTCTCATAGCATTGTACTTGTTTGTACAGTCTGTCAACAAGTCCTGAGGTTATGATGTGCAACGCTTTTCTATCCAAGGAATCACAAAGTTTGTCATCCTCAGTCCATTCTTCACGTGGTTTTGGCACATAAGTTTCATAAACCTCAAAATCTTGTTCAGACATTCTATCTGCATGATCCATGAGAGGAGTTTTGGGTACTCTAGTTGCAAGATTGATTTATAAGGGTGTCATGGGACCATCTCTGACTACAGTAGTTAACCTATCATCTATTGAGTCCAAGTACTGCATGATTCTGTTTTTCCATACTGAAAATTCGTTTTCGTTCAACATGGGAACGGTTGCCAAGTTGTATGTTTGCATGATTTTTCCTGCCATTTTGGAATTGGCAATTCAAGCGGTTAAGCTTGGAAAAATGATTTTCGAAAATTGCTAGCTCTGATACACATTGTTAGGTCCTGATACACATTGTTAGGTCCCAAATGGTAGAAATCAGGCTAGAGGGGGGGGGTGAATAGCCTGTTTAAAACTTTTTTGCTAAAAACTCTTAGTCTTTGAAAAGGTTGTAGGTAACACACTTACTAACCGGTGAAGTAATTTTGCACAGCGGAAATTTCGGTTAGGTGAGTATAAAATCGGTAAGGTAAAGTTTCAAAGCAGTAAGTTAAAATCTCATGCAACAACAAGGGCAATTTTATTTCCAAGTAAGACAAACAGGTTAAGCAGTAAGTTAATTCAATAGGTTGTGACCAGTTGAGAGATTATCAACCAGTTACAACTACATAACAAGAAGTAAACAAACACACGAAGAAATGACACATTGTTTGAAGAGGTTCACAGTGTTAAATAACTGCTACGTCCTCTACCAAGTTTGGTCAGAACTTGGATTTGTGAAAGTGCACTACTATATTAATGGTTCTTACCTATTACAAGTTGCAAGCCAATGATTGAAGGCTGCCAATCTAAAGGTGACCACTAACGGATCGTGCTACAATAATGACCAGGTGTTTTCTAGAGATGTGCTCACAAGTTGAGCTGATTTCTCTAGGGTGTTGTATGTGAATCAATCAATGTGTTCCATTGGTAGTCTAATGAAGGAACACTACAATATTGATTGAGGTGCTCAGTGTTTAAGTCCTACAGAGATGTCTAGTGAATAAAGGGACTTGCTTTGAATGCTTTGAACTAAGAAATTTGCAGGTTGGTAGTTCAGAGCAGCTCACTCTCAAGGATCATAAATGCACCAACCTTCTTCAATGCTCCGGGGAAACTATTTATAGTGAACTTTGAGAAGGAGCCGTTGTCTTTGAAGAGGTTGTAATGATGATTTGGATTGGCAGACATTAAATGAGAGGATCCTTGCATTAAATGTCTGAGATTGGATAGAGAGGATTTCCATAGATTAGTTGGGGCGCTGTGAGTACTGGTTACTTTGACATTCTTCAAGAAGGTACTGTTTTGTTGCAGAGATGTCTTGTCAGCATGCTTGCTTTACCAACTTTAGCTAAAGTTGATGGCTGGGTAGTTGGGAGCAATTAATGCATCGGCTAGCTGCTAACAGAAGGAAGCTTGATGTGTAAGCCTTAACCGGCAAGAGAAAGGACATAACCGGTGAGGGAGATGCCGGCTAGGCAAGGTGGCCGGTTAGGCATGAATACCGGTAAGAGAGCTCAACCGGTAAGACGGCTTCAACAAGTAACTCACATACTGATGGAAATTCTCAGGTCTTCAAGTCTTCAAAGCTTGAGAAAATTACAAAATAAAAACACTGGCACTAGCACTAAGGGGACCTATCATACATAGAAAAATTCTATTTGATCTAATTAAATTAGGGGTCCACATTAATGCTTGTTATGATTGGGATTAAGCAATTCTAAAACTAAACATATATTTGACTAACACCTTCAAATTTTGCGTAAACTGAATTGTTTCTCATAAACAATCAGAAAACTAAAATTTAATGTTTCAACTAAACATTTAGGAAATTATGAATCAATGTTCCAACTAAACATCTAATAAAATTCTTAACACTTAAGAACATATAATTCATGCATCACAACAATTAATAAAAACACATTTAAATTAATTAAGCATGCATAAACAATGAATTAATCTAGCATAGCCCTATAAATTTAATTTCCAGAAATTTATGGCATTCAGATTAAGACAAAAACTTATTCAGATTACTAACATAATCACAGAATAGCAGGAAAAATCTACAAATTGATTCTGCCCAGATTTGGCAAGTTCTGTCGCGTGACAGAAGCTTCCTGAAGAACAGATCTGTCGCGCGACCAGAAACTGACCATGGCCATGTACTGTCGCGTGACATACCAAGCCCAACTACCAGATTAACAATTGTGGCCTACTCTGTCGCATGACTCGAGTAGCCAGTTTGGCAGTTTTTCGAATTTCAATCAATTCCAATCATAAAGCAACTAAATCAAGTAAACAACTTTTATAGATTTAATTCAGCACAATCAGAAAACGATTTTCACATTGTTTCAAAAACAATAAGATTCCATCGCATACAAAACATGCAATAAGCATATAAACAATTTATATCTTAATTCTAGCATGCCAATTCAAACTTAACCATACGAACGGGGCTATGATACAACTGTTGGGTTTTATGGGTCCATGCGCAGAGGAATAAGCATCTAAATAACACAAAACCCAAGTCCTAAGATCCGTTCTATACGATTAAATTGAATTCCTATGAGATAGAATTTACCAACCTTTATTGCTTTCCGGTCTTGATCTATCGAACAATTTATCAGTGTGATTTTGAATCACAATCTTCGATCTTCAAAACCTTTGAATCTTCATATTGCTTTGAACAATAGAACTCTAGGCCTTGATCGTCGTACGAGCGAAGACCCTCTAGTAGTATCCACACGTTAGAATGAACTAAGAACCGTTCTTGAGAATTGCTAGATTCTTAAACCTTAGAGAGAATATTGAGAAACCTTTTGTTGTGAATTTTCTATTGAAGAATTCGGCTAGCTTGATTAGGGTTTACAGACTGCATATTTATACTACCTTAGTATTGGTATTAGTTTCCTAATCATATTAGGAAACTGCCTGCCAAACCGCATCAGCCTTGTTGTGTCGCACGACCACAAGCAGCCCATGGGCAAGTTGTGTCGCGCGGTGCATCAAGTCACATCAGGATTTCTCAATCATTCTTTCTTTGGTTTAACCAATTCATTCTAATTGTGTGTGACCCAATAGGATTATGTTATGTTGGCAATGAGCCCGATCATATCGATCCTCATAAAACATAAACGGACTCTAGCAAGCCATTATGTCTACCCAAATAACATAACGTAAGAGTTCACGTTTCCAATGGTACACTTCCATTTCTCCCTTTTTCTCACGATGTTTTATTGAACACAAGTCATGGTCCTCGTCAACTTGTATTTGTTCAATGCTTTCTCGATCTTGAGTATAATGATAGTCCAATCGCATTGGGGTGTGGCCACACACTTTCATCATTATCACTCATCGAGGGGCCCAAGCAAAACATCTCTCTTTCGAGGGACAAATTCCATCTTGACTTATCATCCTTCCCATCATGAATCTGATCATGCCAAAGATATCCTTTATAAATATCGTGTTAAGATATCGTTTGACTAAAATCAAACATGACTTTCATCATATGTAAGGTCATAATAATATCAGGTCTAGGGAATAAATGAAGTGACCATATGAGATTTAATTATGACATTTGACCATGACATAAATCTTATACGGGTCAAGTCCAGTCACTTGTTCACTAACAAGTACCCATAATTTCAATGTGCATCTCCATGTATATAATCATCATATGATTATCCATTGACAATTATACTAATTATTCTCCTAATAATAAGGGACAGAGATTATTACAATAAATATGCAAAATATATAATAATCAAATAATAAACTTAAACGATAAAGACGATACATAACGGTTTTAAGTTAAACATAACTAAAGCCTAGGGCATTACACCAACAAAATCAACATGAAGGTACATAAGAAGTAATAACAATAACTTGTACCTAAAATGATGTCCTTGCATGATTGTAGGTTTATACAAGGAGTGCTAAGGATGCAAGCTAAGGTAAGGAATTACGTTCCTAAACACTCTTGTGTATCGATTCTTTGGTAACTCTATCGAGTCTTTTCAAAAGCTATACTATCATGTGGCGATAGTGTTTTATAAAATGGAGCGTCTTTTGGAGAATCTTATCTATGATATGTATTGTTCATGGATATCTAAAGTATTGACTTTGCTTATGTGTATTCTTGCTTTAATATGAATTCACTATATGTTAGACTTGTATGAATGTTACATGCATGTCAAGATTATATGAAATGATATGGGACTTGTATGATTTGTTACGTACTTGTCTATACCTTTTTATGCGCACGCGACATCAATGTAGATGATCGGATGGGAATTACTCAAGGTAGGGCATATCCTGAATAAAAACTATGATATGGAATTGTAATGCCACACTTCCTTGAATGAACTTTATTGTGTTAACCTTTCGTTGAAATGCTTCGATTGATCCGTAATTCAGGTCATCTCCTCATAAACTCAAGGAGTTCACGTAATAACTTACTGGGCATCGTTCGCTCATTCCTTCATTCTTATTTTTCCTCCAGGTATGGGAATAAGAAGGGAAGATTGTCGTAGGAAGAACGCCAACAATTGAGAAGTCATTGGGAATTTATCGACGAATCCTGAATTTTAGTTTATTTTAAATAAAGCTAGTAGGTTATACTAGTCGTTACTTTTGATACTTCTGCACTTATGTAATGTTGAATATTTAAGTTACCGTTGGATTTGAATATTTGAATTTTAAGTATCCGTTGGGACCCCATTTTGGGTATTTATTCATATTTATGAATATTATTTATTTAAAGGAAATTCGGGGTCGTTACAGTTGGTATCAGAGCCATGGCTTTAGGTCTTATGGGAAGAATACCTTTAGCTTTAGGAAGCCTTAGTTCTAAGAATTTACTTGAATAAAGGCAACCCTGAACTTAGATTTAAGTCATGCCTTGCTCTAGAATTATTATGTGAGTGAGGTAGGCTAAGTGGAAAAGTTAAAAGTATAACTTACTTGCATGCTTGAATGAATGAGAGTATATTTCTTTAAGTATGATCTATATATTCAGAAAGGTATACTAATGAAAAACTACATTGTGTATATTCAGAAAGGATTAGTCCGGCGAAGCTGGGAACCTGGGTATCAAAAAAAAAATGGCAAGAAGACCAAGGAAATCTGTAAGAAGTAGGGCTTTGAAGATGGAGACACTCTTAGCCCAAGAGCAAGAAAGGACTAGGACTCTCATGCTGGAAGTAGAACAAGAAAGGCAAAGGGCCACAATAGCTGAGGAGGGATGGTTCAAAATGTTTAATGAACTGGCCGATCAAATACAAGAGACTGAAAAGACTGAAAAAGAATTGGCCAAGACTGTCGAAAGGTTAGCTATGTGGAGACAAGATTCTAGAGAACAAGAAGATGGATGGCTTAGAGCTTCTAACGAACTGCTAAAAGTTAGAGCAAAGGTAGCTAAAGCTCAAAGAGACTTTCATAAACTTGAAGAAAGGTATCAAAGACTCTCCATAGATTATGAGAGAGCACATACTGAGGTACATGTGATGCTCGACTAGCTTAGACGTGCTAATGAGCAAATTGATCAGCTACAATAGCAACTTGAGGAAGCTAGAGCTGCTATACCTCAAGAACATGTGGACGATAATCTTGTAGATTCGAGAGAGGAGGATGAAGATCCAAGTGAGGCAACGTGGGATAGTGAAAATGTAGGGCAAGCAGAGCCAGACCCCAATTCAGAAGAGGGCGAAATGGATCAAGTGATTCCTGCCAATGGGGCAGCACCAGCGGCTTAGATTAAGCTAGTTACCCAATTTCTATTTACGATTTCTAGACTAGAATTTTAGAGATGTTTTATTTTATTAGTTGTTTTTGGTGAAGAACCAAGGATTAAATTTTAGTTATCATTATGAAAGTTTGTTGATTATGTGCTACGTGAATCAAATTTGTGGCATAGACTAGGTCAAGTAGATTGACCAAAAGAACTTAATACTAGTCAATGATAGGATAGTACAACTAGTAAGTTAAAATCTTTTGAGACGGACTCAATGAGATAATCATCCAAGTAACAAACCTATAAGAAGTTATATTTTCCCTAACTATAATGTCCCAAAGGGGGAAGGTTACTAAATCTAGGAAGTTACTAAATTTAGAAAATTATTATTTTAGGAAAGTACCTAAAATAGAAAGTATATAAGTTACTATTTTAGGAGACTGCCTAAAATAGAAATTATAGAAGTTACTATTTTAGGAGAGTGCCTAAAATAAAAAGTATAAAAGTTACTATTTTAGGAGAATGCCTAAAATAGAAAGTATAGAAGTTACTATTTTAGGAAAGTTGCCTAAAGTAGAAAGCTTAGTTAGTCAAACCAAGGAGTCAAAAGCAACTCGTAGGATAACAAGCAAAACTATCCAAGCATTCTTAGAAGCAAAAAATGCCTAAGGACTATATAGTTGTTTTATTAAACTTTCGTAATAATGCGTGAGTAATAGCGTGTAGTACGCAAGACACTGATAAGTTCTTTTCCACTTAATTCTTTTCAAGATGTCAAGAAATACTAGACGTGGTGGGAACAGGAACAACGAAGATGGCGATAGGCAAGGACAAGATCCTGCCATGGCAACACTGCTGCAAACGCTTAATCAGACCATTGCTGGTATTGGTCAGGTAGTGAACGGGCTAGCTCAGTGAAGGCCGGCGGCTCAGATACAGTTAAGGGACCCTCTAGAGTTGTTTTAGAGGAGAAACCCGGATTCATTTTCTGGTACTTCTAAGGAGAAACCAAAAGATTGGCTGAAAGGGCTCGAAGTGATATTTGAGACCTTGAATTGCACCACGGAACAGAAAGTGACTTTCGCCACTTTCATGCTGAAAGGGAAGGCGAGATCATGGTGGGAAAGTGAAAATGGCTGCTACTGCTAGGGGAGTGGTAAACCACACTTGGGAGACGTTCAAAACGGTCTTCAATGAAAAATATTTTCCAGAGAGTGTCAAGAATGCCAAGGTGGCGGAGTTTATGATGTTGACTCGAGGAAGCTTGTCAGTGGATGAGTACTGTGAGAAATTCACGGACTTAATGGAGCTCGCCCCATCGTTCTTCAACAATGAAGAACAGAAGGCGAGAAAGTTTGAAGCTGGTTTGAGTGACCGAATCAGATACAGGATTGCACCACTACTACTGAAGACCTATTCAGATGTGCTTGATCGTGCCAAGGTAGTGGAAAGGGAAGCTAATAACTATCTAAGCAAAAGGGAAGAAAAGGGCAACCATGCCAACAAAGATGGAAATGAATCCAAAGGTTCCACTGGAAGCAGGAACAAAGATGTTAACTACAAGAGGAAGGTTGTGGATGATGGCAAGGGCAATAACAAGTATCCGAACAAGAATGTGGGGAACAAGAAAGATGGTAACAAGACAGAAAACCAAGGGCAAGGAGCAGTTGACAAGTGCACTATATGTGATAGGAACCATAAGGCTGTGGATTGCTGGTATAAAGACAAGAAGTGCTACACATGTGATAAAGTGGGACACCCAAAGTGGAAATGCCCAGAAGCAAAGAAGGATGATACAGCTCAAGGAGCAAGGACCAACAACAACAATGGTGGTCGTGGACGTGTGTACACCATGACAGCCAAGCAAGCTAGTGCTACAAATGATTTGGTAGCAGGTACACTTCAACTTTATGCTAAGAATGTATATGCTTTGATAGATACGGGCGCTACGCATTCTGTGATTAGTAACTGCTTAGCAAGAAAACTTAAGCTGGAACCTGAGGCATTAGGAATACCTCTAGTGATAGAAACTCCAACGAAGGAAGCAATACCTATCACATCTATTTATAGAAATTGTCCTTTAGAGATAGGGGGCAAGGAACTATTAGTTGATTTCATCGGCCTAGAAATGGATGATTTTGACGTTATACTGGGAATGGATTGGTTGGCAGTGACCCATGCTAACGTAGACTGCTACAAGAAAGAAGTTACTTTCCAAGGAGAAGATGGAACGGAATATCGTTTCTTAGGGACGAAGCCCAGGAATCGAACAAACCTAATTTCTGTGATGAAGGGTAGGAAACTATTGAGGAAGGGATGCGAAGGGTTTCTAGCGCATATTGGGGAAACAAATGAAGGTGAATTAAGTATCGAATCACTCGAAGTGATTCGGGATTTCAAAGATGTGTTTCCTGAGGAATTGTCGGGAATACCTCCGGAGAGAGAAGTAGAGTTTTCAATAGATTTGGTGCCAGAGATGACGCCAATATCTAAAGCTCCATATCGGATGGCTCCGACAGAACTCAAGGAATTGAAGGAACAGCTACAAGAACTGTTGGACAAGGGTCTGATTAGGCCGAGTGTTTCACCTTGGGGTGCACCGGTATTATTCGTGAAGAAGAAAGATGGTTTGATGAGGTTGTGCATCGACTATCGTGAGTTTAACAAAGTGACGGTAAGGAATCAATATCCGTTACCAAGAATTGACGATTTGTTTGATCAACTGAAAGGGGCACGCTATTTTTCGAAAATAGATCTTCGGTCTGGGTATCATCAGTTGAGGGTGAAGAGCGAGGATGTTGCCAAAACTGCTTTCAAAACAAGATATGGGCACTATGAATTCGTAGTAATACTGTTCAGATTGACAAACACGTCGACAGCATTTATGGAGTTGATGAACAGAATATTCCAAGAATTTCTTGACAAGTGTGTCATAGTATCATTGACGACATTTTGGTATATTCAAAGACGAAGGAAGATCATGCAGAACATCTGAAATTAGTTCTGGAAATTCTGCGGAAGCAGAAGTTATATGCCAAATTCAAGAAATGCGAATTTTGGTTGGAGGAAGTAGCATTCTTAGGACACGTGGTGTCTAAGGATGGTATTGCAGTGGATCCAGCGAAAATAGAGGCAATCGTGAATTGGGAAAGGCCAACTACAGTGACAGAGATAAGAAGTTTCTTAGGTTTGGCTGGGTACTATAGGAGATTCGTAGAACGATTATCGAAGTTGTCAGGACCATTGACGAAGTTAACACAGAAAAATGCTAAGTTTATTTGGTCAGAAGATTGTGAGAAGAGCTTTCAAGAACTAAAGAAGAGATTGGTGACTGCACCAGTATTAGCACTATCGACGGGATCCGAAGGGTTTGTGATTTACAGTGATGCTTCACTGAAGGGACTAGGCTGTGTGTTAATGCAAAACAAGAAGGTGATAGCGTATGCATCTAGACAATTGAAGACTCACGAGAAGAACTACCCTACTCACGACTTAGAGTTAGCGGCGGTGGTGTTTGCACTGAAGATTTGGAGACACTATTTGTATGGGGTGACGTGTCAGATATACACTGATAACAAGAGTTTGAAGTATATCTTCACTCAGAAGGAACTAAACATGAGACAGAGAAGGCGGCTAGAGTTACTGAAGGATTACGACTGTACGATATTGTATCATCCTGGGAAAGCCAATAAAGTGGCAGATGCATTGAGTAGAAAGAACCATGGAACCTTGGCGATGTTGATTTCTAAGGGGGTAAGAGTATGGAACGAGATGGGAATTACAGGTTTAGAAGTACGAGTTAGTGGATATTTAGCACGATTGAGCGTGCAACCTGCGCTTTTGGTTAGGATTAAAGAAGCACAAGGATTGGACGAGGAAAGGGATATCCTCATGGGCAAAGGACAAGGAAAAGACCTTTGTATGGGCGAAGATGGGATTTTAAGGTATCAGTCAAGGATATGGGCGAAGATGGGCGAAGATGGGATTTTAAGGTATCAGTCAAGGTACCAAGCAGTGATGAGCTCAAAAGGGAAATCTTAAGGGAGGCTCATTGTTCAAAATTCTCCGTACATCCGGGAAGTACGAAGATGTATCGAGACCTGAAGGAATCATTTTGGTGGAACGGTATGAAAAGCGACGTGGCAGAATTCGTGGCAAAATGTTTGGTGTGTCAACAAGTGAAGAGTGAACATCAGAAGCCTGCGGGACTGCTACAGTCGTTACCCATCCCAGAATGGAAGTGGTAACATATTGCAATGGATTTGGTAGTTGGACTGCCAAAGACACTAAGAGGACTGAATGCTATATGGGTCATAGTAGATCGATTGACCAAGTCAGCTCACTTCTTAGCAATCAAGGTGACAGACTCGCTAGAGAAGTTGGCTAAGTTTTATGTTGATGAAATTGTGAGACTACATGGAATTCCAGTTTCGATAGTGTCTGATCGAGATGCTAGGTTTACGTCGAAGTTCTGGAAAAGTTTGCAACAGGCATTGGGAACGGAGTTGACGATGAGTACAGCTTTTTACCCACAAACAGATGGACAGTCAAAAAGGACGATTCAGACTTTGGAAGACATGCTAAGGGCTACATCATTAGATTGGAAAGGCACATGGGACAAACATTTACCACTAGTGGAGTTTGCGTATAATAATAGCTTTCACGCTAGTATTGGTATGGCTCCGTATGAGGCACTGTATGGACGTAAATGTAGATCGCCTACCAACTGGGATGAAGTAGGTGAAAGGAAGTTAACTGGACCAGAAATTGTTCAAGTGACTGCGGATAAGGTACAACAAATTCGCAAATGGTTATTGACTGCACAAAGTAGGCAGAAGTCGTACGCAGATAATCGACGGCGTGATCTAGAGTTCCAAGTGGGAGATCGCGTATTCTTGAAAATCTCACCAACAAAGGGTGTTATGAGGTTCGGTTTTAAGGGAAGCTAAGCCCTAGGTACGTGGGACCTTTTGAAATTTTGGACCGAATTGGTAATGTGACCTATAGATTGGCGCTACCACGTGTACTATCTGGAGTGCAACACGTATTTCACATCTCAATGTTGAGGAAGTATATGGCAGATCCGAGTCACGTAATTGAATACAAGCAGTTGAGATTTCGTGCTGATTTAAGTTATGACGAAAATCCCATAAAGATCGTAGATCGAAAAGATCAGAATCTACGGAGATGAGTGATTCCTTATGTGAAGGTGCAATGGAGCAACCACACCGAACGAGAAGCAACATGGGAACTCGAAAGCGAAATGCGCGAGATGTATCCTGACCTCTTCGAAAATTGAGGTATGTTTAGTTTCGGGATCAAACTCTTTTAAGGGGGTAAGAATGTAGAGACCCGAAATTTTTATTTTTTCTTTTGTTATTATTATTAATTGTATTATTATTAATTAGACCAATAATAATAAATGCCAAGATGGGCTATATGGAATTGGGCTATGAATTATTAGAATGGACTCGAGGTTGGGCCTAAGTAAATTTTAATCCATTAAGGGGTTGGATTAGTAAAGTCCTAATTAGGTTAGGATTGGAATTACATCTCATATTTAAACTCCTACCCTAACCCTAAGTCCCTCATTATTCACACGGCAGAAAAATTAATCCAACGCTAAAGGAGAGAGAGGGAGCGGCCGAGTGAGAGAGAGGGAGCGGCCGAGAGAGGGAGGGGAGGCAGAGAAGAGAAGGAGAAGAAAAGAAAGAGGAGGAAGAAGCAAGAAGGATCAACAAAGGTAAATTGATTCTTCTAGTTATCTATTTTCTATATTGATGATCTTAGAAAGTAGAAAACCTAGGTTGAAAGTATATAGTTTTTGGGTTTAATTCAATTATGATTATTTATATTATGATAAGATGAAATCAATCCTAATGAAAGGGATTTGGGCATGATAATCTAGAATTAAAAACTAGGGTTTGCATGCTAAGAAAGATATAAGACGAACTAGGGTTTTGTGTGTATGTGTGTGTTTTTCGTGTGTGCTGAGTGTTTGTTTTGTTTGTGTGTCGTGTGTGTGTGTGTGTTGTGTCGTGTGTGTGTGTGTTGTGCCGTGTATGTGTGTGTGTGTGGTGTTAATGTTTTTGATGTAAAACTTGTTTACAAAGTTGTTTTGGATAAATATTTTGGTATCAACAAGGGTTTAATTTTGAATAAAAGTGTTTTGGTTAGAAATCTAACAAAGGTTAAAAGCTGAAAATCAGTTTTCCAAAGCCTAGTGACCAAACTGTAAAATCTAGAAGTTAGGGACTGTTCTGTAAATTTTGAAAGTCAAGGGACTGTTCTGTAAATTTTGAAAGTCAAGGGACTGTTCTGTAAATTTTGAAAGTCGAGGGATTGTTCTGTATAATCTGAAAGTCGAGGGACTGTTTTGTAATTTCTAAAAAGTTGAAGGGCCTTTATGTAAATACTCAAAGTAGAGGCTCTTAAAGGTAACTTCTAAGGAAAGAAAAACTTTTAAAAGTTAAAGAAGAAGAATCAAAGGAAAGTAAAGGCAACTTCTAAGAATAGGAAGTGTAAGCCCAAGAATAATGGAAAGACCCAAAAAGGGGAAAAAGTTTCCAAATATAGAAAGTCACTATTTTAGGAAGGTTGCCTAAAATAGAAGGATACTATTTAAGGAAGGTACCTTAAATAGAAGGTAACTATTTTAGGAAGGTTACCTAAAATAGAAGGATACTATTTAGGAATATTACCTAAAATAGAAGGATACTATTTAAGGAAGACACCTTAAATAGAAGAGTACTATTTTAGGAAGGTTATCTAAAATAGAAGGAGATTATTTAAGAAAGATACCTTAAATAGAAAGTTACTATTTTAGGAAAGTTACCTAAAATAGAAAGTTACCATTTTAGGAAAGATACCTAAAATAGAAAGATAGTTAACTAGTAAGATGAGTCCAAAAGTAACTCATAAGTTAACTAAAGATAAATCAACATGAAGGTACATAAGAAGTAATAAACAATTACTTGTACCTAAAATGATGTCCTTGCATGATTGTAGGTTTATACAAGGAGTGCTAAGGAGGCAAGCTAAGGTAAGGAATTACGTTCCTAAACACTCTTGTGTATCGATTCTTTGGAAACTCTATCGAGTCTTTTCAAAAGCTATACTATCATGTGGTGATAGTGTTTTATAAAATGAAGCGTCTTTTGGAGAATCTTATCTATGATATGTATTGTTCATGGATATCTAAAGTATTGACTTTGCTTATGTGTATTCTTGCTTTAATATGAATGCACTATATGTTAGACTTGTATGAATGTTACATGCATGTCAAGATTATATGAAATGATATGGGACTTGTATGATTTGTTACGTACTTGTCTATACCTTTTTATGCGCACGCGACATCAATGTAGATGATTGGATGGGAATTACTCAAGGTAGGGTATATCCTGAATAAAAACTATGATATGGAATTGTAATGCCACACTTCCTTGAATGAACTTTATTGTGTTAACCTTTCGTTGAAATGCTTCGATTGATCCGTAATTCAAGTCATCTCCTCATAAACTCAAGGAGATCACGTAATAACTTACTGGGCATCGTTCGCTCATTCCTTCATTCTTATTTTTCCTCCAGGTATGGGAATAAGAAGGGAAGATCGTCGTAGGAAGAACGGCGACAATTGAGAAGTCATAGGGAATTTATCGACGAATCCTGAATTTTAGTTTATTTTAGATAAAGCTAGTAGGTTATACTAGTCGTTACATTTGATACTTCCGCACTTATGTAACGTTGAATATTTAAGTTACCGATGGATTTGAATATTTGAATTTTAAGTATCTGTTGGGACCCCATTTTGGGTATTTATTCATATTTATGAATATTATTTATTTAAAGGAAATTCGGGGTCGTTACAACTACATTCCATCATATCCCCTTGGCCCTTTATGCAATGGGGGATGGACATAGTGGGCAAGCTACCAAGGGCACCCGGAGGCAAAATATTCATGTTGTTATGACGGACTACCTTTCGAAATGGATTGAAGTTGAAGCCTTCGTACAGATTAGGGATAAGGAGGTGATATCATTCATGAAAAGAAACATCGTCAGTAGATTCGGAGTCCCATCCGAGATTATATGTGACAACGGATCCCAATTCATTAGCAAAAAGACACAAGATTTTTGTATATGGTAGGGAATCAAGCTGATAATGTCTACACTGGTACACCCTCAAGCTAACGGACAAGCTGAGTCCAGCAACAAGTTGATAATGAACAACCTGAAGAAATGTCTTGAAACAGTACGATGGCACTACAGACTCGTTGGAGCATGTATCCCTATATCAGGAGAAGATGGATGTCATCCATATCCCTTTGCCATTTAAAGAAGCCTGTTTATACAGAGGCTTTGGATCAACATTAACAGGAGTAGCCTTAAGATGGCTCATAAACCAACCTTTGGGTTCTATTGGATCTTATGCACAATTAATTGATATGTTCACTAATCATTTTTTTGTAACAGGGTATTTGAAAAACTTACTAGTGATTTATATCGGATAACTCAGCAACCTGAAGAAACTCTTAAAGATTATTTGAGCAGGTTCAACAAAGAAGCAGTGGACATACCAAACCTGGACATGTCAACTGCAACCGAAGCATTCAGGATGGGTCTCAAGAAGGACTCACCATATTATGAAGACCTAGTCAAAAACCCATGCAAGAAACTTGAAGATGTCAGAACGAGAGCCATTCAATTCATACGTCTTGAAGAAGACAGGCTAATCCGAGAGAAGAATGCCAAAGAGACTCTTGTTTATGAAAGCACTGCCAGGAAGGCAGAATCTTCCCATCATAAGCATAATAGGGGAAAACCCTACACTAAATCTGAGGATCATAAAATTAATTCTGTTGAAGATGCTATAGATAATGATGATTCTGAATTTCCAAAAACTGATGACTATTGTTTTTCTGTCAATATTGCAGGACTATTATGTGCAATGGACAACTTGGGCGAAAAAGCAAGATGGCCCAGGAAGAATGAGAAACCAATAGCTTGGAAGGATAAGTCTAAATGGTGTGTTTACCATGAAGACTTTGGCCATACTACAGACAACTGTATAGCCCTTCGTAAGGAGATCAGTCATCTATTATCTAAAGACCATCTTAAAGAGATTTTCAGCAGGAGAAAAGAGCATGTTGAAGCTAAGGATTCCACTCCAGAAACACCTCTGTCACCCCCAACAGCAACAAAAACTATCAATGTCATTTCTGGAGGCTCAGAAATCTGCGGTACAACTTATTCGGCAGCAAAGCGTCGTGCCATTTAAAAGAAGACAAATTCAATACACCAGTCAGGTCATCTTCAAGATGTGAGGATTCACAAATAACTTTTGATCAAGATGAAAAAGCGGATATCATAGGTCCTCATCATGACGGACTAGAAATCACCTTGCAAATTGCAAGGTGAAAAGGATTCTCATCGATAATCGCAGTTCTATCAACTTGATGATGCTCAGCACCTTGAAGGAAATGGGTACTTTTTAAAGAACTCTTCTGTATTAATCGGATTCAGTGGGGAAACCAAGCAAACAGCAGGAGAAATCAAGCTACCTATATATGTTCAAGGTGTCAATTCAATGGAACGGTTTTGTGTAATAGATTGCCCATCTTCATATAATATTATCCTAGGCAAGCCATGGATACATAATATGAGAGCTATCCCATATACATACCATCAGTGCGTTAAATTACCAACACTATGGGGGATAATCACACTTAAAGGGGATCAGCAGATAGCTGAAGAATGTTACAAGACCTCCATGAAAGCCTCATCTGCATCCCATCAAAAATAGCAATCCAAAGATAACATTATATCTTCAACATGTCAAAGTCATTACAATCCGTGCCATATCTTTCACCTTTTTAACCAGGCTCCGAAGAAGCTATCCAACAACTTGAAGACTAGATCGTGATAATCATTCTGGGGGCAAATCATTGTCCTCTAAGAAAAATAATCAAGAACGCCATGGAGCATGCTGATTATCAAAGTCCAAGAAGGTACGCAAGTCATATGGAGGTAAAAAATTCTTTCGTGTAAGTCAAATGCATGTTTAATATAGTTGCTAACAGGTACACCTTCTTTACTCATCTTGTTCTTTTATTTCTTTTCATTTTCTTTTATATCTTTCATAAAACACTACTAACTAAGCATAGGAGGGGTGTTAGCTAAGCTAACACCCAACCCTAACATGTTTTTGTTTTGCGAGACTCTATATGTCAACATGTTGAATGTGAAGGATGAGTCCTCAGAAAAGTTGTCCCACCAATTGGAAACATCATACGATCTAGAATGAAAGGTACATACTTTATAAATACTTATTATATCTTTTCCAAAGAATACCTATTATTCAAATCATGCCTAAGCGCACGCTTTTCACTACATGTGAACCAACTTCTTAAGGTTGTAACATTTGCATGTTACTCACAAAGTTCAAATGGTTAAACACACTCAGTGTTTCATACGATCAAAAGAACTACTTTAAAAAACTAAATGTTCGCCTGTTATGATCCCCAAAAATGGTGTCATGTCATCATCAACATGATACCTCAAAATATCCTAGATTGTATGCCAACAGAGGCATACCAAATATCTACAAACTAAAATCCAAATCCATATGCCAACAAAGGCATACCAAAATATTACAAATTAAAGAAATTGTTTCTGAGGACACACCCTCAACAAAAACTTGAAATACTTGAAATTAAAATTTGTTTTTCAACTAAAAAATTTTTCTACTTCTCCTCTTGGCCTACTGCCGCAATGTTACCATCTTTCTTTTCCCCCTTGTCCTCTTCAATTTTACTTTCACCTTGACCTGCGTCTTCAATTTCCATGTTAGCCTCACCAATAGCTACATCCAAAGCCGGAGAATTAACTTCATCCCCATCTACATCTTCTCCAGTATACATCTTCAGTAAGCGGTGAGCTTCCTCAATATTCCAAGAAAGATGCTTCCCATCTTGGAAATCTTGCATCATTTCAACCTTGGTTTCCAGCATTGTTTTTGCGGCATCATTTATAAACTTCTCTTTTGCTTCATCTAACTCCTTCAGAAGACTAGCTTCAATGATGGATAGTCTACCGGTCTGCTCTTCAATCACCTTATACAAATCCTCATTTTCTTTGCCCTTAGCATTGCATTCATTAGCGTAAGCCCTAGATTCCTTCTCTGCCTTGTCAGCACTTGCACCTTCATACTTGGACTTTTGGTCCAAAATCTTCACTCTATCTTCCAGAAGCCTTATTTCCTTCACCAGAAATTCGGTCAAACCTACAGACTGGAGTATCCAAACAGGTCAACTAACCATCTAGAAATAGCAACTTAAAGATGTGAGCTGAGAAAATCTTTACCTGGTCCTTACACTTGTCAAGCGTATTGTTGATGACTTCCACGGCAGATCCAACATGCCACTCCTCTCCCTTCACCACCCTTACAATTTCAACATCTTCAATCTTTCTCTTTTTGGCCTCAGAACCACTACCCTTAAGATTAACGGTCTTGGAAGAAGAACTCTCCATCTTAGGATTGGGCGGCTTACCAACTTCAGGTTTAGCCTCCTTCTTCATCTCAGCCTTCGCCAAGATTCTAGACATCACCTCATCTTTGGTAAACCCTCCTGCTTGAGAACGACCCACTGTTAATAGAGATATTTGATAGCATCAGCTGTAAAATTGACAAGTTTACTACAACAAAACTGATTAAGATGACATGAACCTGAGGACATCTTATTGATACATATATCCGACGAAGCTCTACTTCCAACTTGCTCACCTGTCTCACCTTCTTCAGCACTAGCAATCTCAAACTCAACTAGTAAAGGTCTGTATTTGCGTATATCAGTGGACAAACTCAAAATATTCTTCACGTTGGAATAGGTCTCATCTTTCTCCGAAAACAGCACACTCAACTTAGCAACTGAAAAATCTAAAAAGAATGATATCAAATGAACTCTTTGTACAGAATTAAGGTGAAGGAAGATGTTAAAGAAGAGTCCAGGCTATACCTTGCGACCTCCATTTCGTAACCAACTCCTCACTCCCTTCCAATGAATCCTTCCTCACATAAAAATACTTATTCTTCCAACCCCTATCTTGAGCCTCGAAGCCTATTACTAAACTATATACAACAGATTTAACCCTAAAGTTGTACCTATGAGGACTGTGTGACCTAATTTCGGAAGTAAAAGTCAGTTCTTCCAAACCAACAGTCAAACCAGTTTCAAGGGCAAGCATATCTAGGGTTTGGAGTATCCTCCATCCTACAGGCATCAGTTGGGAATATGCTAACTTGGTAGCCTTAAAAAATCGATTCACTAAAGGGTAAAAGGGAAACTTGAGACCAATGGTGAAGGGGTACTCAAGAAATCCAATCCAATTTTCTGAAACACAATCAACTGTAAAGGATTTGTCGGGGATCAAGAACTCAGTACCTACAGGGAAGGCTTTGTTCTTAACCAGGTTGTCTAGGGGGATTGCTTGATCGAACTTTTCTCAGAGTTTGATTTAAGAAGTTCAAGATGGGTAAAATCCTTAGGGAGAACGGACACAGTGACTTGCTTACCCTTACCCATAACAAAAGATTGAAAGGAAATCAATGAAAGTTAGAGAGAAATCGACTTACCTAAAAATATGGCGACAATGGAGGAAACTTTTTGAAATCACCAAGATGAAGAGACGGCTTATTTATGAAAGTTGTAGGCGGTTGTAGATTCCTATTACTACTCAAAATCCTAAACCGTCTTCTCAAGGGTCACGTCAATTAAATGAGGAGACACGTGTTAAAAAAATTTCTGATTCCTTGGCTCCACCTAAGAAATTCAAAATATTTGGGGGCAATTGTTTGGGGTAGAAATTTTTACTCAAGACTGCATTGACATCTTGGCTCATATGGTCCTTTAGCATCTTGATTCTGCAAACATCTTTAACATGACACCTTGTTTTTGACAACTTGAAGATGCAGGTTCGACCGTTCCTATTTTTCAGGGGATCATTACTACGCAAGAATCAAAGACCAAGTCTCACATATTTCAAATGCATTTCTAACGGAAGAAGAAATCATGGCAACAGTCCCTTATCTTCAGTAACCTGATCCGAATTTTTAGGGATTTACGGTTACACATTAATGGCTTTGTCATTTTTGGGATATAAAAATAGAGCTAGGGATAGGCGCTATGGACGGCAACTTTGTAACTCTCACTATACTTCCTCTTTGTACTCACTCAACAGAAATTTATAAACATCTTTGGTTTTAGATAGGTTTCCTAAAACCTCCTGAGGTTTGTGTCAGAGATCAATTGATCAAGGGCTTTCCTCGTTACATCTTGATGTAGCATCTTGAATTTTCTCATTCTTATATTCCATTTGTACCCGAAATCATTCTACCAAAAATTCAATTTTAAAGCATACAAGAAATTGACCAAAATGGGGGTATTGAACTGCCTAAACAGACAGAAACACCATGAAAACAGTGTATTTTGTGTTTGAGGAAGTGAGCGAGAGATTAGTACCAATGGAGCCGAAACTAAAATAAAAACTATATCTACCAAATAGGAGGAAATTTGCTAATAATTAGCTCAACATGAGTAATGAGTTGAAGCATCCAGCAAAATAATCAATTTTTACTGATTATAACAATGAAATTTTTGATGCTACAAATTTCACACTACACTATGCTAAAACACCCTATTAACAACCAAATTGCATATTATAATGGATAAATTACATTTCGATGAGCCCGGACCAGTTAGACCGGGCCCAAGCTCTGTCTGGTCCAAAGGCCAAGTATGACGCGGCATACCCTAGACCGCCAGAGTCAACACCGCGGATAGATAGACCGTCAAGGTCAGGACCGCGATCCTCTCAGACCGTCCCAGTCAAGACCGCAGGGATCTAGACCGTCAGTAGGGTGACCGCGGGAGTTGTGACCGATCCATCCGTGCCCGAGTCAATATCATTGACTGCACCCAAGATGTTTACTGCGGTCTCACACCAGACTCCCGATTAAAGCCAAAGCTTATAGAGCAAGTTTACTTACTGGCTCTGACAGTATAGTAGCCAGCTTATTCCCATCGTATTGAATGTGGCTCAGGCGCTTACTATCGCCATTAATGCGTCGTGCCAACTCTCCCAAATATACGGCTCATGTCCACATCAATGACATCCCCTCTGCAAGTGAATCTTACTTTACTGGCAGGCACAATCCGATG
This sequence comes from Adenophora triphylla var. japonica, assembly GCA_022495995.1. NCBI lineage: Eukaryota > Viridiplantae > Streptophyta > Magnoliopsida > Asterales > Campanulaceae > Adenophora > Adenophora triphylla. Next base: position 740,588 of record JAFEMH010000371.1, read on the forward strand.
TGGACACGTGTACCCGGTCAAAGACTAAGATACCCCTTACAGCTGACCTCATGGCTTACCTCAACAAGCATCTCTCCATCACCTTTAAATATAAAGCCCTTGTCCCTTTGGACAAGGTAAGTGCCAAATTGACATTGTAAGTCACATTGTATAAACCCTAAACATAGAAACACTCCAAGACAATTCAAAGTCTTATTCTCAGGTTATCATATCCATTACGATATCTTACTCTTACACACGAGGGTCTGAGTTGGAGTAACATCCAACTTTGATCTTAACGGTGCTCATTTCTGTGTTGTGTTCTAGGTACCAAATAATATCCTGCCAGATATCCTACCAACCATTCAGACCCCAAAACATGTGGCGTCATCAGTGGTTCCATTGCCGGGAAGAATCTTAATTTTCTCATAAATTTGTGTCTGTCGAAATAAACACCGTGTTCCAAACACTTACCGTAAAAAAACTATTGTTTTCCAGTCTTTTTTCGACAAAATGTCTATTCCTCTAAGAAACGCTGGTTTTTTGTCATTTCTTGAAAGTGAACAAGCTTCCCCCTCACACATCAATCCTGTCAGACCAAGCACCTCGGCCTTTAACATGTTGGGGGGTCGTGCTCACAGTTTAGTTAACCTTTCCCCTGCTCAAAGGGATTTGAAGAAGCTTGTGGAGGAGGCCAGAAAAGAAAAGGTCCTCCAAAATCTTAGTCCAAAAACTCCCAACACTCCTAAAACTCCTATCACTTCTCCAAACACTCCTATCAATCCGGAGTTAATCCTCAAGAGAAACGAGGCCCCCTGGTCGCAAGGTCTAAACTGGTGACTGAGGCCATGGCCATAAATGATGCCCAACTGGAGTTAGTGGAGTTGGAAGCCAATGGTGGAGTCCCCTCCAAGAAGGGTCACAAAGGTTCTCCAAACGAGTCCCCACTCACTCGCTTTCTAGTCAAGCTAGAGGGACAAAACGGGCTGAACCAACCTTTGACAGCGGTCAAGCGGATATGGAGGGGATTGTGGAGACAGACGATGATGAGGAGAGAGGAGAAGAGACTATCAAATCCTCACCATGAGAAATCCAAAGCCAGATCCATGTCTCACGCCAAGGGGAAGGCCGTGATTCCGCATTCTAAGAAATCCAAAATGGACAGCAAGAGCCCGGAATTTATCAAATTTATGCACCAAATGTGGGAGACCCACCAACAAACTTCAATGAAGTGTGGCCGCACTATGGATGCCTTTGCTGATAAGATTTCCCGGGCACCAATACAAAAAGGGAAACCCCCACAGATCGAAACATATGATGGCTCTACAAATGGCAAGTGCCATATGGGGCGATTTGAAGGGCAAATGGCCTTATTTTCCTCGGACGAAGCTATCATGTGCAAAGCTCTAGCCGCTACCTTCATGGGCAGAAAGCCAAACGAGAGGAGTAGGGCGAAAATCTATGATTATCATAGTGACCACGGTCACAACACAGAAGATTGTTTCCAGCTGAAGAGGATCATTCATCAAAAGATCAATAACGGGGAGTTAACCAAGTGGGTGCAGGGCCATAATGCCAATAACACCAATATTACCGAGCGGGCACGACCTCGGCGTGGCCTCGAGAAGGAAGGAGAGAGAGAACGATGACGGGGATGAGTTGGATACATACGACATCAATTTTATTGGAGTAGAAGCTCCCTCCAACAAATAGCTCTCCCTCCAGATCAAGACCCTGGAAAAGGTCTTCTTGATTCCCCCCATGGCTCCGGAAGAAGAGCAAGAAATCGGGTTTAAAAGAAGAGAACTTGCCTCCACCCTTTTTCATTCTACTCAGCCCCTCACCATTCATATGAGAATTGCCCGAGCAAACATTGGTTGAGTTTTAATTGATACTGGTGCGGCCAGAGACATCCTCTACTACCATACCTTAGTAGGGATGAAGATGACCGAGGCCCACCTCACTCCATATGCCGGTCTGCTTGAGGGGTTTACAAATCACGCCGTCAGGGTGAAGAGGACGATGGAGCTCGAAGTAACTATTGGGGAGACACCCCTGCAGAAAACGGCAAAAATCACGTTCATGGTGGTTGATCTGCCCTCCCAATACAATGCTATATTAGGCATGACCGCGCAGGCCGCATTGGGAATAGTTGCTTCTTTCCCCCATCAAAGAATAAAATTTAACACTCCGGACGGAGTTGCAAACATCAAAAACCAGCCCGAGAGGTTCCTCCGGACATTGGAGGAGAAGAGAAAGGCAGAAAAAGGCCAAACATCCTGCCCGCAGAAAAAGGGTGAGGACAAAAAAAGCAAGGGCAAAGGCAAAGAAATTATTTTGGTGCCCGAGCTAATTGGCATGCTTTCTTTTCATTCCACAAAATTTGAGCTCAAGAAGAGCAGAAGGGCGAAAAGGTTGGCTCCCATTGAAGGGGGATACATTGATCGAGGAACTTTGGGAGACATAGACCGAGAGGTGATCTACTCCATGTCCGCTCTCCCAGATGCAAGAGTCAACCCCCCAGCAATCATGATAGACTCCCTCCATAACCGTTAAATCAGCGACCTCAGGTCTAACAATGAGCTCGAGGAAGTGGTAATCAATTTCCACTATCCCGAGCAAACAGTTATGGTCGGGCTGGAAATTCATTTGGAGGAGAGGAGGATTTTGATAGAATTCCTCCGGAATAATTGTGATGTGTTCGCATGGAGGGTGGAGGACATGAAGGGAAATAGAGAGGACGTGATCCTCCATAAAATAAACGATGACTCTACCTTCAAATGCATACACCAGAAATCGAGGTATTTCTTTCCGGATAAGGAGATAGCGATCAAGGAAGAGGTCGAGAAGCTGCTTAAGGCGGGGATAATAAAAGAAATATCTTATCCTAAGTGGCTGGCAAACGTAGTCATGGTGAAAAAGGCTAATGACAAATGGAGGATGTGCGTTGATTTCACTGATCTCAACAAAGCATGCCCCAAAGATTGCTTCCCTCTTCCTCGCATTGACCGTTTGGTAGATTCGATAGCTGGACATAGAGTTTTAAGCTTCATTGATGCATATTTCAGCTATCATCAAATCAAAATGGCTCCCGAAGACGTCTCCTCAGTAGCCTTCATCGCTGCTGGCAAGACGTACTGCTATACAATGATGCCCTTTGGGCTAAAAAATGCAGGAGCCACCTACCAACGGATGGTTAACATTGTCTTTAAGGATCAATTGGACAGAAACCTTGAAGCCTATATTGACGACATGGTCATAAAGACAAGAGAAAACTCCCACGAGCTTGACGTGGAGGAAACTTTCTCCAACTTGCGCCAACATGAAACTAAACCCCCTTAAATGTGCATTTGGGGTCAAAGCAGGCAAGTTTTTCCGATTCATGGTCAACCAGCGAGGAATTGAAGCTAACCCTGAAAAAATCCAAGCGTTGTTGGACATGAAGCCTCCTGCCTGCGTGAAAGATGTGCAAAAACTCAATGGGCGCATAACCGCATTAGGCCGCTTCATCTCGCGGTCTGCAGAGAGATGCCTCCCCTTCTTCAAAACTCTTAAAGGGGGAAGAAAGCTGACGAGTTCGCGTGAAATGAGGACTGCGATCAAGCTTTTGAAGAAGTGAAGAAATACCTCGGGCCGTTGTTCTTGTAAGAGAGGAAAATAACTCTCAAAAACCAGTTTATTATGTATCTAAGGCTTTGTCCACCGTATAAGGGCGTTATCTTAATATAGAAAAATTAGCTTAGGCCTTGCTTGTATTTGCTCTAAAATTACGAGCTTACTTTTCTGCACACCTTATAACTGTACTCACTAAGGCCCCGCTTAGAAATGTTTTACATAAACTAGAGTCCTCGGGGAGGATGCTAGCTTGGTCTATAGAGCTCACTGAGTTCCAGATCACCTACTCCCCCAGAAGGACAATCAAAGCACAAGCCTTAGCTGATTTTGTGGCAGAAACATCATTTAAGCTAACGGACAGCGACCTAGGGAAGAGAAAGCGAACAGAATTCCAAGATGCCCAAGAGAGCTCAGAGGCAGAAATTACACCAACCAAAGAGCGTCCAGAAGAAGTTTGGACTTTATTCGTGGACGGATCTGCGAGCAAGTTAATAAGCGGAGCGGGCATACTCTTGATCACGCCCTGCAGGGAGAAATTTAAGAGAGCCTTGAGATTCAAGTTCAAAGCATCAAACAATCAGGCAGAGTATGAAGTGATTATAGCAGGCATGGAATTAGCCAGAGACTTGGGAGTTCAGAATATTGAGATAAGTAGTGACTCTCAGCTCATAGTGAACCAAATAAAAGGGGAATATGACACGATCAACCCAGTACTAGCCAAGTACTGCGGTCTAGCCAAAACCCTTCTCAAAAGCTTCATATACTATGAGCTGAACCAAGTAATGAGAGAGGATAACACTGAAGCAGACCTCCTCTCCAGAATCACTGATCAGGAAATCAAAGACTTAGAGCGGACTGCCAAATAGAGTTCGCAGAAGCACCTGCTATAGATCGGATTCAGATAAACAACATTGAGGATCAGGAAAGGGACTGGATAGATGAAATTAGAGATTACATTGAAAAGGAAGCCCTCCCCGAGGATCAAGCAAAGGCTAGAATCATCAAAAAGGTGTCCGCAAAATACACGATCCTAGATGGAGTATTATTTCGGTGATCATTCACCAAGCCTTTGCTAAGATGCGTAAAAACTCTTATGGTCACCAATTTACTCTATGAAGTCCATGAAGGAGTTTGTGACGGACATCCTTGTGCTCGCACTCTCTCAGACAAGATTAAATTCCAAGGATTTTATTGGCCGACTATGAGGAGAGACGCCGAAGAGTACGTCACAAAATGTGACAAATGCCAGCGGTTTGCGGACATTCCTAGACTCCCATCAACAGAGCAGACTTTGGTTATACCATCGTGGCCGTTTGATACTTGGGGGATCGATTTAATAGGACCATTCCCAACTGCCCGAATAAATATTAAGTATGTGGTAGTGGTCGTGGTCGTGGATTATTTTACAAAGTGGACAGAAGCAAAAGCTTTGGCCACCATCTCCGAGGAGAATGTTATCAATTTTGTCCACGATCACATCTGGTGCAGATTTGGGGTTCCAAGAGCAATAGTCTCAGACAATGGCACTCTGTTCGCTGCAAAATTTACAGCTGAATGCGAGAGAATGAAAGTTCAACATCGCCAGTCTGTAAGTACCCAAATCCGGATCGTCAAAATCCGTTAAAAGTTAACCGGAATCCGTTAACTGGCCCGCTCCAGGTTAACCGGAACCCGTTAAGCTCCCTGTTCTCAAGCCAACGAGACGTCCCGGGACTGCCCCGTGCATCCCAACGTCAAAGCGTACTCAACACACGTCGTAGCACGTAAAAGTACGGCTTTCCCTGAAAAACGCACTTTCCGGCACTTTTCGGGGGCATTTCGTACATTTTTCGGACTGTTATTTTAAAAACGGACAAAACTGGGACCCGGGCACGAACTCCCACAAAGCCTGGTGAGTCATGGGACACGTGGCGTGCATGCCACCTCCCTCTAGTCACCTTTCAATCAAAAATCAAGGAGAAAAGACTAAAATACCCCTGGTATACAGTCTCAGTCCGGCCGGACTCATTTGCAGGAAATCTGGAATTGCCAGCAAGCCCCTACAATTTCCAAAGTTTCACAAAACCCCCTGAATTTCAAGCTAAGTCCGTCCGGACTCATGCTGAAATTTCACCTATATATACCAAGGCTGTCAAAGCCATTTAAAACAACAAAATTACTCTCCAAATTCACCATAGCCACGGTCCAAACCTGTTTCACCCCTTCCCGAGCTCCCATTTCGTCTCGATTCACGTGAAACCTCTGTATTTCGATCAAATACGCCCCTCACCACCTTAAAACACCATCCCAAACCACTTTCCGTATCCCGTATACACCCCTGAGCCAAAGGAGTCGAGCCTAGCCATAGGTATAACTCCCTCTCCCTAATCTCTCGTTTCGCCTCGGTTTACGTGTCAGTCGCTATAACCATTTCGAACGAACATTATTGAAATGTAGATGCCTCCGTCTAACGGGGTCCGATACGTTTTAGCCCCTAGATCATCTTCTCTTCCCGTAAGAGAAGTAATCTCGGGTTAAAACGGTGTTCCGGCCCCGTTTCATTTAAATTTCTGTCATTTACAATTCAGGATCGATCGATCCGTCGAACGTCATTTAAATTTCTGTCATTTACAATTCCAGACCGTTTGATCCGTCGAATGTCATTTACATTTCATGAAACTTTACAATTCCGAGTCGTTTGGCTCGTCGATCGTCATTTACAATTTCGGATCGTTCGATTCCGTTGATACCGCACTTTAAATACTGTCATTTACAAAGTCCGACCCGTTTGGTTCGTGATAGTATTTACTTTTCAAAGTCCGAGTCGCAACCCGATTCGTTGATTGCATGTCATTTAATACGTTTTTCCCGTAAAATCGTTAACAATGTAACGCCCGGTTCAAAACCGGAGTTCGACCTTCGAACTCTCTTTCAAAACGCGCGAAATGACGTTTGGCATCCAAACGCTCATCTTCAAACTTAAAAGCCGACTTTTGACATTCAAAATCATTTAATACGTTTTTCCCGTAATATAGTTAACAATGACACGCCCGGTTCAAAACCGGAGTTCGACCTTCGAACTCTCTTTCAAAACGCGCGAAATGACGTTTGGCATCCAAACGCTCATCTTCAAACTCAAAAATCCGACTTTTGACATTCAAACGCTCTTTTCTTAAAAGTCAACATTTGACACTTAAGATAAACAGATAAAATCAGCATTCGCGCCACTTTTCCTAAAAACTACAAAACCGACGTTTGTCATTCAAACGCTCGCCTTTTCAAACAAAGTCACCTAATCAACGTTTGACATTCAAACCAAGATTAAGCTTGTCATTCAAGCCCCCATTTCAAAATGCAAACACACACACACACACGATTTCGAGAAAGGTAGAAAGACTCGTCATACGAGGCATTTTGGGTGATCTCGTAATACTCTTCCCGAAACGTAACGTGACCTCCGAACCTAACAATCTCTGGTACTAAAAAAGCTTTTTACTCATTTTTGCTACCAATAAAAATGACCCCCCCTGCTTTCAAAGCCTTTTCCTAAGTTTTTTCTACCAATAAAAACGACACCATTTTCACAAAAGCCGTTTCTCAACGTTTGGGCTCAAAATACAAAAACCGCGTGGCGACTCCTCTCCTTCCCAAAAGCGAGGTCTCAGACACCAACCCTCCGCAAAAGACAACCGCGTCTCGCGTCCGCGCGAAATCCCGGGTAATTTCAGTTGGCGACTCCGTTCGGGACTTTGGATACTTTTTTCAAAACTACCGTCGTTTTCAAAAAAAGCCTTCCGTGGGTCAAACTTTCGTTTACCCTTCCTCGTTTTTGTGTGCGTGTGTTACTTTAAACCTAGAACGGTTTTTTCAAAAGCATTAAATTGTCGTCTTTTCAAAATCATACCATGTTTGTGCATTCCCATTCATGTTTGATTCTCAGGCTATCTTTTGAACTGCGCATCAAAATTCTTTAAGACACATTCTGAAAAATCTCTATTTTACTCAGAAAAAGAATTTTAGTGACCGCACACTACTCGCACTTGCTGCCTCGGTACACCGCACTTCACGTGCACTTGCTGCCTCGGTACATTGCACACTACGACCCATAACCCGGGATGACCGTTCAGTTGCACCTCGGTTGGTCTGCCAGACACCTTTCGAAGGCGCACGAGGTCGTCCCAAACAGCCCATCCTAGCCCGTGTAAGCCATGTACCCTTTGTGTCACACTTCGTCCAAGACCCCGGTTGGTTTTTGGCTTAGTTCGTGTCATAAAGCCTAAGTGTATGTTTTTTACGTCGGGTTTTGCCACGAGTCAAGCTCGAGAAATTGAGACCGAAGGTCGTTCCCGACCCGAAGTCTTGAGCTTTTCAGCCTTGACTTTGACTCGGAGCTCTACCGAAAAATATACCCGAAGGTTCAATGTGACACCGTGTCACCAAACCCTCACCGTAATGCACCGTGCCAGCCACAACTTGGCCAATGCCAAAAGCTAAGGTCCCTCGCGCAAGCGAGTCAGGAGAGGTCATGCCGAAATTTTGGCACGATCCCCGCCTTAACTTAAGGACGTTGACTTCGACTGTGGCCCGTGCGTCACATACGTTGGAAGTTTGCGTGATCAGCTAGCCTTAAGTTCACTTTTTCTTTTGTCGGTGGAACTCGCTTGCCTTATAGGACATCGCTCGGGATTGTCCGTCTCGAGAAAGATGATCTACAAATGGAAACGAGGGGCTTATAAGCGTAGTGACGAGATCCACTGATTAGAGCTCTAGGGTTAGTTGCGAAAAAGAAGACACGCTCTTTTCCAACCGATTAGGACTCTGAGAAAACGCGTTTTAAGTAAACATTAATCGGTAACTGCACATTGCACAAGCCCGAAACCTTGAGCCAAATACCCTTTTCCGAATCTTAAACCCTGCCTTTCGTTCCCTGCAGCGAGCAGAAAGTGGTTCAGATTTCCGGCCGCCGCCTCGCCGTAATCACGCTACGGCGGCGTCGAGCTCTTCGGTTCCCTCGGTTCCCTCGGCCAGAATATCCGACATGTCTAGCTCACCGAGAAATCGTGACGGGGAAGGACCCCGCCACCGGTAATGTATATGACTTTGGAAGAAGCCATCCGGGCTTGTGAGGTTCACAAGAGGCGTAAAGAAGATCAACAGAATTTCGTGGTACAGCTTTCCGAATGAGCGAGGTATAGCAGCCTATCCCCGCCGACGGTACTTTTGTCCCGGTCGAGGATGACGATTCCCCGAAACCAATTCCTCAAACCTTCAACCAGGTTCCTCCCCGCAAACTTACGGGTGCCTTCGAACCAAGGAAACATCTCGACCTAGGCTTCACGTTGCCACCTCTCGTGGCAACCCCGTCATATATGGCCGTGCCGCTACTCCCATCACTCAATACCACCAACGCACCGCTGACCATCTCAAACAGATGCCAATATCCTTCAATACCCTCCCTGTTCATCCTATTGCCTATACACGAATCCCAAAACACCGGGACAAACCCCGATACGCCTCGTAAAAGGCCCCCATATATCCACATATATCAAGCCTTCCACCTCCAATCACTACCGCTCACGTGGTAGCACCCGGCACCGAGCCTCACAAACCCACCACTGGACCCAACCTTAGCCTCGGATGGTCGAACATATGAAAGACCCGAAAGCCACCATGAGCAAATTTCAAAGCAAGAAATGCTCAAATCCACAGATCCGGAATGGTCACGCCTCTCCCCGCCAAGTTCGTAATGCCGGAGATGGACCGATTCGACGGAACCGAATGTCCTCAAACGCATGTCGACACCTACGTTCGGCATGAGAGCGAAAGGAGCAACCCTCCAAAGAAATGGCCGACCACTTCCAAAGATACGCTCAAGAGTTCGCGTTACGATGGTTTCTAAGGGTCAAGCTCGCGGATCGCCACACCTGGGATCGATCGCAACATCTTCCCGGAACGGTACATGCATCCAACTTAGAGTGGGAAACAAGTCGTGAGGACTTAATCACCACCGAGCGTAAAACGGATGAAAGCGTCGGAGAATTCTACAAAAGGTGGAGTTGGAAACTCTCCGAAATCATGGAGCCACTCTCCAAGGATGAACATATGCGGATCTTCAAGTCCCGCTAAGACCGTCCATCGAACTCTCATCAGCCATCATTTCTTCCTGCATCTCCGGCCATGGTCAATGCCGGCCACAGCTCGAGAAGGATCTCAAGGAGAAGTTGGCTACCGCACACCCATACGTATACCGATCGCCAGCTGCATTCAATCCCGCACCGGCCCCGGTAAAGGGAAAGATACGTCTGTCAACTACATCCATCGTGACAAGCAGCGGGCAAATGTAAACCCGGCCCCACAAAGCAACAATTCCACTCGTAAGCGCCTCGCCGTACACTTCGACAAGTTTGACATGCCGCCGAGCAAGATGTCGGAAGGGTTAATCAAGGAAGGTCTCCTTAAACCCGTTGCAAATTACAAACCCAAGAATCCCGTAGTCAATGCCGACAAGAGCAAGTATCGCGCCTTCCATCGCATCACGGCCATACCACCGACAACCGCGTGGGGTTACGATACGAAATCCGTAACTTGATAGAGGAAGGAAAATTGGAGCGTCCCCGTGGACCCAATACAATCGGAAATCCTTTCCGAACAACAACAAAGGTGAATGCCATTGAATGGGTGCCCAAGAAGATTGCCGCAGAGCGCTTCCTCCGCCTCTTCCAAACTGTCCTCATCAAATGTCCACATCGCCTACGATGTTTCAGGATCGCTCCGCATGCCTGGAGTACGAGTCCCAAGACATGGTCAGAGCAATCCTCCGAGAAAACAAGAAGAAGTCCTCTCAATGTAAACCGAGAGAAAGATACGAAGCCGGAGACACCAAGGTGGGTACACTCTGAGAGCCATCCGGGAGGTTCGACTACTACGTACTCTACTCCAAACTAGTCCTCCCTTCCTCCAAAGCCATGCAGCTTTAGAGCAAACAGGGTGGAAAGCCGAAAAGTCCCGCCGACACCGCAGTTCGCACCTTGGGACACCGGAATACCTCGATCTTGGTAATCTTATCGCGCCGTAAGCCCAACCCCGCGGATCGCCCAAGGTTCAATTTGTCCAGCCTTCCGAGCACGGACCGCAAAGGAAGATCAAAGTCGCCTTAGCACTCGCACTCGATCAACGTGCTAACCAAGGGCGGCAACCGCCACAAACAAATTTCAACACAATCCCGAGGCTCCAAGAAAGGCTTTACCTCGCAAGAGGAAAACAGAAACGGATGGCTTGATGACTCTCCTTCTCCTGATAGAGACCAGATCTACGATTCCCGATCGTATGGCAAGATGATCACGTTCGTGACGAAGACCTACCGAGAGATGCCTCGGGCACAACGAAGCTCGTACATCACTCTCAAGCTCAACACCATATCACTCCCCGAGTATTGGTGGACAACGGGTCAGCCGTTAACGTCCTCCCTCTCAAAGATGACGCGAGCCCTACGCATCAACGAAGGCCACTTGATTCCATCAACCCGAACTATCAAGGCCTACGACAAGACGTCTCGTCCCATCCCGGGACGGTGACTCGAGCTCGGTTCGAAACCCAAATGGTGCCAAAGAAATTCCACGTGATGGACATTCCATCCGACCACAACTGTTGGGACGCCCTTGGCTACATCACATGAAAGCCATAGCCTCCACTCTCCATCAGCCGCGCCAAGTTCATCAACCGGCAGGAGATCTTGAAGTCATCGAGGGGACAGCTTTCCTCATAGGAAACGAAGCCGAGACAAGAGCCTAAGCGTGCCCGCAGCCTGTGCACCGTGGCTACCTCCTTCAAATCAACCAAGGGACTATCGGGCAAATCTCATCGAATCCTCGTAGTCCGAGATGCTAACTACGTCAACATACTCGAGCAAAGTGCACTCGGCGCCCGATACATCAAGTTCAACTGTCGTTTCCAACATTTGGAGGCAGACTGGAAAGAAACACTGAGCATCGCCATGATGCGGGCACATAAACCCCCTGTCTCCGATCGAAGATTTGTCAGCATTCTTCAAGCCAACTCTCTGGCCCCGCCATGCGAAGATATTTTCGTGATAAAGGTCAACAAGCACCGCCATACTCGTCTTGAATGCATGGACGTCGTATGGGATGTCCTCCACGAGGAATTTCCCGCTGAACCCCTCTTCTCCAGCGAAGGGCATGATGTTTTCCTAGCAGCTCCAGCAGTTCAGCAGGACGCGAGGCGTCCTTACATTTGGGTTGAACCGTCAGACGGTGACGAATCGTGACTCTCCGCAGTCGAGGACGCGGCACCCGCTAAGATCCCTACATTCACATGCTCGCCGAGGACGGCACCCGTTCCGATCAGTCACCTACGACCAAGGCTCCAACACCATGGAGATTGTCAAGCTCAACGTCCAAGACATGTGCAGCCTATCCGACAATTGGAAACAACCGGTTGACACGACAAAGAACCCTCTCGATCAAGTGATCGACGACGACTTCGTCAACATCATCTATTCCGTATATCCCGATGATACCAAGGATCCGGTCCTTATTATCGATTTTGCAATGCCAAAGTTACCCTCGACGACTGCCTGCTCATGGTAAACGAGGCCCTGGCCAATTGAGCTCAGAACTCATCATCACTTCTGACTACCAGCCCCAGCAGCAACCGGCCCGTGCCGTCAGTCAAGCTTAAAGCCACAAGCGCCGCCAAGGCCAAGGGAAACAGCGAAGGAGAAAAATCTCCCCACCCCGCTACAAATCTGATCAACCTCGGGAACGCTTCCGGCAGCTACCCCGAAAACATCTGTGAAAGTCTTCCCCGTAAGACAGAGCCGCCTTCCGACGACGGAAATGACCACCTCAAGCATCAACATGCTCCAGCTCGATTCTCGCTCCACGTCACGGCCACGGATTCGTACATCCCGCCAAAGAACCGCTAGCTCGATAGACTTGGCGATCCAACGAGATCACGAGATTATCAACATCGCAGTAATTCAACACCCCCGTGTTCAATCAAGCGTATATGGGCGAACTTCTTGGTAACCGAGATCAAGGAAGGCCGCATGGAATGTCCCAGCCCGACTTCCTTCGTCAACATAATCCAAGTATTTCCACCATTCGGGATTTGGATGTGATCACGCTCTAGACACTAGTCGACGGCGCGCACCTACGGAGACCGTTTAGCTCTCGCAAGGAAAGCCCTCATGGAACTAGCCGCTCAAGAGAACCGTCTCGGGACGAAAACCAAGCTCAAAAGACCCACAGGACCAAGCCCTTAAAGTGTCACAAGCAAACTTCTGCATGTAAATCTAGAGGCCACTCTATACCCAGCCTCGACCTCAGGGTTTTGCTCACGGCAACTTCCTCGACTACCGTTTGTTCTCATCCAACCCCTCTCGCCAAACGAGGGTGGTCAACGGTCCCGATGACCTAGAAGATGGAATGGCACAGCAGAACGAATACCGCCGCTTATCTCCCCGAGGAAAGCAAGTTCTCTGTGAAAGCGACAACGAAGACGATGAAACGATTCTCTTCCAAGCCAGGCATGAAGTCAACAAAACCAGAATCCCAAGGGTCCTGGGAGGATGGGGACGGATCATTTCCGCACTCAAACTGAAAGGCCAACTGAGAGAGGAAGGTCTATTCAAAAACAAGAGAATGATAGAAATACATCTCCAACAACTGCTCAGGGAGATTCCACAGACTGCGGCCTTCGTTTACAGAAATGATCAACTCGGGACAAGAACTGGCCATACAAGGGCAGATGTTCGGGAAGCCGTGTACTCACCTTCGGACATACGCGCCACTCAGATAAAGAGGAAAGGAAAGCTCTCCCCGATGGAGGTTTACCCAGATTGCCACGCGCAGTTCAAGGAAGCATTGGCTATTCTCACATGGGAAGAAACGCAAGCACTAACTCTCGACGCAGGCTCTACTGCAAGAAAGTTGATCTGGGCCAAGAGTGGAGGAAAATTAGCAAACCACGAGTATCGCCAAACCCAACTTCAGAATGCCCTGAGTATGCTCAGCAAGAAGGAAAGGAGCGCGATATACCGTGAAAAGATCAAGGAGACTGTTCGCCTGAACCAAGAACTCTCCAACCTCCCCCGGAGGGTCAGCAACGCACGCCCGCTTCCTGCAACCACTGTTGCGCACTGACATTCGAACAGCTGCGGCAATCCATAAACTACCTCCCCGCAGAGGCACCCAAGCCAGTATCCTGGGACAGAATCCGTAAAGCTGCCGAAGCTCCCGGGAACACATCTACAGTCAACGAATTGAGGGAAGACATATGGCCCTATGCTACGAGGAATCCTCCTCTGACTATGGCTCAACTCAGAGCGGCCTATTCAGAAGGAGCCAAGCCTGATGTCAGCATTTTAACCTGATCGGGTCAAATCCATGCATTACCACCTAAGGCCACCAAAAAGCCGATGGAGCCAGAACTGCAACCCGGCCTGCCCGAAGACGTAAGTTCCCTAAAAGAGGACCCGATCCTCACTCAGCTCAAGCAGACCCAGGCAAACATTTCCCTTTGGTCCCTGCTCACATCTTCATATCCTCACAAGCTCAAGCTAGAGGAAAGTTTGGCCCGTACCATGGTCCCCGTGGATGCAACCCCAGACGAAGTCATTCAAATGATCGGCAACATCCACTACGGCAACATTATCACCTCCACAGATTTGGACTTTCCAAAATTTGGGGCTGATCACAATGAGCCGCTCTACACCACAGTCCAGCTGGACGAGCGTCGCCTTCCCCGCGTGTTGGTAGATGGAGGTTCCGAAATGAATGTCTTGCCCGCCAAGATGATGGACCTGCTTGACATCAAGCCTACAGATTTGAAGCCTTCAGTCCACACTGTCAAGGCCTATGACTCTACTTCTCGTACAGTTCTTGGGATGACTCTACTTCCCATACAGTTCTCGGGGTTGCTACTCTTAATATCGGGTTCGGCAAGCGGATGATCCCCACTGAATTCCAAGTGTTGGACATTCCAATCACTTTCACAGCCATCCTAGGGCGTCCGTGGCTGCATCAAATCAATGGCGTGGCATCCACCCTTCACCAGTGCCTCAAGTTCATGCAAGGCAACGAGCTAACCACAGTCTACGGCGATGCGTCACCACCGAGGGGACCAGCACCAACGACATTCCAGTGTTAGAAATCAAGCATAATGACGACATGACATTAACTGGATTCACTCTGGAGACCTCCAAGATCCAAATATGCAACGTGGACCTTCCACTATCCCACGACAAGATTCCTCCCGCCATGAAGATGATGAAACTCATGAACTTCATCCTGTGGATCGGCTCGGCAAAAGGTTACAGGCCAACACCAAGTCATCGAAGTCAAGGACCACACCACGGTCCAGGCTTGGCTTACGTGCCAACACCGGCTGACATCAGGGAAGACAAAAGGCTCGCGTGCACCAAGGCAGCAGCCCGTAAAAGGGGAACCTCCAACGGCACACCCAACCTCCGACCTTACAGTTTCGACCTCGCTCATTACTTCACCAAGGGAACCAACAGCAGAACTGAGGGGACCGACAAGGGAACCGACAGCAGAACTGAGGGGACCGACAAGGGAACCAACAGCAGAACTGAGGGGACCGACAGCGGAACCGACAGCAGAACTGAGGGAACCGACAGCGGAACTGATGAAGATGAGAAAGAAGCAGGGATAGTCAGCACGAAGACTACAGAAAGGATGGAACAACTATCACGGGACCTCAAACGTTTCAGATGACTCAAGGCTAATCCGATAAGGGGAGCATTCCTCGACATCACGGCTCTACCTAGACCAATTGCTACCACGGTTCAGCACGAGTACACATTCAAAGGAATCCCAAACTTGGAGGAGCAGCTCGAGGCACTCTCCATGGGAAACAGATTGTTCGGATCAACCGCCAAGGCCACATTCGAGACAGTAACTCCAAAGCAGAAGGAACCAGAATTCATAGAAGACGCTCTCAGTGGACCAGCTCTACAGAGTCTTTTTTAAGAAGTCATGGAGGTGCCAAACCTGATTGACCTGGGCTCCGAAAACAGCATGATCGCCATGATTGGGACAGCAGAAGCCAAGCCTCTCGATCCCCGAATCCTCATCAAGAATCCAGCAATGCCACTGAAGAACTGGGTTACTTTCACCAAACCAAGGGCAAGCCAGACAGAAATGGAAGACAAGCTGGGCCTGCACCCAAATCTCCCTAAACCCGGTCTCGAACCCTCTGAGTCAGTCCTTGTAAAAGTCCAGTCCTCTGAGTCGTCCAATGGCCTTACGCCGGAAGACTATGATAATGTAGCCAACCATGTATTTCCGTTCTCGTCTAATGAAAAGTCTGACCTTTCGGAGTACCCTCTCATTGCCACTTTAACAACTGATAAGTTAACAAACAACTTAAAAGACGTTAATAACTCAATTGATAAAGAAGCAGACACATTAAATGAACAATACATTAAAGAAGTTCTCAAGCGTGTAGTTGACCAAGAGGACAATCGGGCCCAAGCTGCCGAAGAGGTTATGACCAAAGTGAACCTGGGGTCAGTGCAAGAGCCTAAAGAGACATAAGTGGGCGATCTTCGCTGATGCAGAAAAAGAAGCCCTGATAAGCCTCCTCCGGGAGTATGTTGACGTGTTCGCCTGGTCATACCAGGACATGCCAGAACTCGATCCCTCGATCGTGGAGCACAAAATTCCCCTGGATCACGAATCCAAGCCTGTCAAACAGAAGCTGCGCAAGATCAAGCCAGAGTGGTCCTTGCAAGTGAAAGAAGAAATTGAGAAAATGCTCCGAGTTGGTTTCATCAGAGTGATTAAGCACCCAACCTGGCTTTCCAACATCGTGACGGTCACCAAGGCCAATGGAAAGGTCAGATGCTGTGTGGATTTCCGGGATCTCAACAAGGCCAGCCCTAAAGATGATTTCCCCCTGCCTAACATCGACATGCTAGTCGACACCACGGCAAATTTCGAAGTAAAGTCCTTCGTGGATGGGTTTGTTGGATACAACCAGATCAAAATGTCTGAGGAGGATCAAGCCAAAACTTCTTTCACCACTTCGTGGGGGACATACTGCTACACGGTCATGCCGTTCGGTTTGAAGAACGCTGGGGCTACTTACCAGCGGGCTGCAACAGCCCTTTTCCATGACATGATTCACAAAGAAATAGAAGTATATGTCGACGACATGATCATCCACTCCAGAGGATCAGACATGCAGCACATGACAGATCTGAGAAAGTTCTTCAATAGACTCGTAAGGCACTCCATGAGATTGAACCTCGCGAAGTGCACCTTCGGCGTCAAGCGAGGCAAAGTACCGGGGTACATGGTTACAGAAGAGGTATCGAAGCCGATCCCAAGAAAATCAAGGCCATCATCGACATGAAGCCGCCGTACTTTGACGTAAGTGAAGAGCTTTATGGGAAGACTTCAAGACATCGCCGCTTCATCAACCAATTGACATCTCTCTCGCGAGCCAATGTTCAAACCGATGAAGAAGAATGCCGACATCAAATGGGACTCCGAGTGCCAAATGATTTCGAGAAAATCAAGACCTACTTGGTGAATCCCCCACCTCGTGCCCGCCACATGAAGACAAGCCACTACTCCCGTACCGACAAGAATGTAGACGTCAATCGGAGCAATGCCGGCACAAGAACAGAAAGATTCTAAGGTTGAGCATGCAATCTACTTCGTAAGCCAAGCTTCAAGGAAGTGAACTCACTACTCAAAGATTAGAGAAAACTTGTACCGCCTTTGTATGGGTAGTCGGGAAACCGAAACACTACATGCAAATACATTCGCCTCCCGGTCTCCAAAATGGACCCCATCCGATATCTCTTTGACGAGCCATCCCCGTCAATGTGACTAGCCAAGTGGTCATTCTTCCCGGGCCGAGTTCGACATCAAGTACATGATCGAAAATCAACGAAGGGCGTAGTAATGGCGTATCACCGGCCGACTTCCCAAGCAAAGGAACCTAAGGGTCCCGATCCGCAATTTCCTGACGATGGAATCTTTTCACTCGACAACAAGAAACCGCCGGCAACTCTTCTTCGATGGGGCAAGCCAACAAGAAGGGGAATGGTATTGGAATGCTCCTTGTCGATCCCAAGGACGAGCACACTCCCATAGCCATCAAGTCAATTTTGAAACAACCAACAATGCTGCAGAATACGAAGCTCGTGCAGCTGTCCGGAAGCCGCCTCGAGCGCAACATCTCGTAACTGGAAGTATACTGAGACTCAAAGATTGATCATCAATCAAGTGTCCAACAAATGGAAAACGGTAGATTCTCGCCTCCGTAAGTACCACACGTACACGGAGGAGCTCATTGCTCAGTTCAAGGACATCTCTTTTCATTATTTGCCAAGAGACAGGAACCGCTTCGCAGATGCCCTGGCAACCCTCGCCTCTCTTGTCGAAATTCCCGATGGGAAATCAGTAAAACCCCTCAGAATAGGCAGATGGGAAAAACCCGCCTATTGCTATGAGATCAAAATAAAAATGAAACGATCGACGAACCCTGGTACAATTAAATCTACCAGTACCTCCAAAACGGAGAAGCTTCCTTCACAAATGAAGATGGAAAATACAAAGAAGGGATCAAAGCCTAAAACATGATGGCATTAAAATGCCTGGCATCCCATTTCGTCATTCTGGGGGGTATGTTGTACAAGAAGCGCCACCAAGGACCACTCCTTCGGTGTGTAAACAAAGAAAAAGCCAGCGAGCTAATGAACGAAGTTCACAACGGAACCTGCGGTCCGCACATGAACGCCCGAGCATTGACACAGATCATTCTCTGTATGGGATACTATTGGATATCGATGGAAACAGACTGCATCCAGTTCGTCCGAAGCTGCGACAAATGTCAACGGTTCTCCAACCTCAATCACATCCCTCCGCATGAACTCTATTGCATGACTACACCATGGCCTTTCGCCACATGGGGAATCGACGTCATCAACAAGATCACTCCACCAGGGAGCAATGGTCACGAGTTCATTATAGTCGCAGTCGACTACTTCACCAAATGGGTAGAAGCCAGATCGTACAAGGTACTAAATTCTAAGAAGGTGGCCGAGCTCATCAAAGAGAACATCATGTGCAGATACGGAGTGCCCAACGAGATCATATCCGACAATGGGACCCACTTTGAAGGAGATTGTGACCAACTGCTGACCAAATTCAGAGTCACACGTCACAAGTCTTCTCCCAATAGACCACAAACCAATGGTGCAGTAGAGGCAGCAAACAAGACTCTCGCCATGATAATCAGAAAGATGACCACCAGAGGTCAGGACTGGCCCGAAAAGCTACATCTAGCCCTCTGGGGATACAGAACATCACTCAGAACCGCCACAGGAGAGACTCCGTTTGCACTTACCTACGGAATGGAAGCAATGTTACCCGTGGAACTGGAAATTCCATCCCTCCGAGTCCTCTTGGAAAATGGGATCAATGAAGTCGAATGTCTATAGAGCCGTCACGATGAACTTGCTCTACTCGACGAGCGCAGATTGAAAGCCATGGAACACACTCGAGCCTACCATGGCAGAATGGCCCGAGCATTCGATAAGAAAGTCAAGATCCGAGACATCAGAGAAGGCGACTTGGTGCTAAAGGAAAAGCCTCCTACGCAGACCAATCCCCTCAGAAAGTGGGAGCCTACCTGGATAGGACCGTTCGTGGTACAAAGAATCTTCTCCGGAGGAGCCATGAAGTTAGCAGATTTGGACGGGAACCCTTTCGTTAACCCCGTGAACGGAAGCAAGCTCCGCAGATACTTCGTTTGAGGAAGAGCACGAGTTAACTCTCCTTCCCCATACACCACCCCTCAGTAAAATTAAAGTGCTAAAAGAGTAATACCCAACTGGATACATTCCCGCTAATGATCCAGGTAAAAAATAGGGTCGCACTTCTTTTGTCTTTGTTTTTCTCAAATTCACCTAAAGTGTCGAACTACGGTGACCTGAGCCCCTTAGTCCAATTGTAAAAGGGGAACGTAGGCAGCCATCATTGGTTCGGTCTCAAAAACAAAAAAAAATACAATAAGCATCAATTGCTTGTGTTTCAAAAAACTCTTTTCAATTAACCTACAAATTCATTACGGTTAAAACAATCTTTGATGAGTTCAAGCACGATCAACTCTTGACTCGCTACACGCTAGCAAAACTACAATAAAACATTAATCAGTTAATGTGTCTGCAATGACAGTGGGTGGATACTCTGGATAGCAAGGTCAACCTAGTTTCCCGTACTTGGTCCTTCATCCATCTTCCCCTTCCCTTTCCCACGGTAAGTGTTCTTCACCTTCACAGGGAATATTCCGGTAGTCCTTCTACCTGGCTCAGGGACCCTTCCCGATGCCTCCGTCAAACCTGTAGCTGTCAACGCAGCCCTTTCCCTAGCTCTGTCTCGAGCTGCCTCGCTTCGATCCATCATAACCGTGCTTTGATTGGCCTCCCGATCAGCATTGGCCTCATAGTCAGCCATGTCGTTCCCAGTATGATTCCGAGGGTTAGCCCCTGCTTCGGTCCTCCTCAAGGTCGAGCTGTCAAGGTGATCAGCACCCAAGAGCTCACTCCGTCTCCACAAGATAGCCATCTATTTCTCCCCTATACACTCTTCATACCGCTCGTATATCACAGACAGATGACAGCTCGCCCCTCTCTGATGAAAGAGAACCCTGGCAGGAAAAGGCGTGTATTGCCACCACTGTGTGAGCAGCAATAGCGTCGAAGGATCTTCCATCAGCAGAGATCCCACCTCGAAGGTAGCAGCATGACTCAAGCCCGTCAATGGCACCTGCTCCAGCCCGTACTGTCGCAGAACCAATGATGGAATGTAGAAAGACGTTTGGGACAGCCCCGGCACTCTAACAACCAAGAGACCCTCCTGAGCGGTCCGACAAGTCTGTAACTTCCAGTAGGGAACCCACCATCGCAAGTGATGCGTGCGAAGTCTGGCCATCCAGAGCTCCAGCTCAGCCTGATCGCCCCTATGAATGTGTGCCCAAATTTTGTTGGATTCACGCGAGTTTGAAGACATCCGGTTTAATTTGAAAAACGGAGTCGCCACGCCATTTTGATTTCCTCAAAACTTTGAAAAAGAGGATTTATGGGTTCGGAGGTTAAGTTACCCCTTGGAAAGAACAGATCGTCGTTCACCCAAGGTGCCTTGCCGTAGCAAGTCTCCCTAGATTTCGTTTATCGTGCTTGCTTGCGTGCTTTCTTGTGTGCATGTGTTTGAATAAAAGGGTAGGGAATGTCCCAGGTTGTCTTCCGGACTTACAAGCCATTTATTGGTTGTAGCTCGGGATTTCTTGGATTTTATGTATTCGGGATTTTGATCCCGTCCTCATCTTGGACTTGTGATCATCGCATTTTAACCTCGGGACTTGCGTGATCGAGAGAAGGACTCTCTTTTATAGTCCAAAAATGAGGTTCTTTAGGAAGGAATGTCCTTAGCCCATCAATCCTACACCTTAAGACGATTGAGCTTATATGGATGCTTCATGCTCGTCTTAAGTGATAATCGGAGATATAGGTTCAAGGTTGTCCCTTTCTAAAGAGATTATGGAACCTTTAATGGAAGAAACGATGTAAAGATAGGATCTTTACACCGGTCCGTTCCAAGGTTGCTAATGGGGACATGGGGGAATGCATGTAAAAATGACATTTTTAGTGAAAAGATGACATTTTGGGTTGCAAAGGATGCATTTGATTTGCAAAGGATGCATTTTGATGTAAAGAAGTGATCTTTATGCAAAGGATGCATTTGGTTTGCAAAGGATGCATTTTTATGAGGAAAATAGGATTTAATATGCAAAGGATGCACAAAGGTTCCATTTTTGAAAGCAAAGGATGCTAAGTTCATGAAAAGAGATGATTTTTACTGCAAAGGATGCATGTAAATGGGTTTTAGGTGCAAAGGATGCCCCTTTATTATAAAGACATGATTTTTATATGCAAAGGATGCATTTTTAATGTAAAGATTGCATTTTTATGAGCAAAGGATGCATAAAGATGATATTTTTATTGTAAAAAGGGGTTTTTAGGTGCAAAGGATGCACCTTTGATTCAAAGATTACATTTTTAATAGCAAGTGATGCCTATTTCATGCAAAGGGGGATAGGGGGTATGATAAAGATATGATCTTTAATGATAACTACCAAGTCCCAAGCAAGATAATGACAATATATGAATGCAATGAGCAATTTAAATCACATAGAGCAAATAAAATGCAAGGTTAAGGGAGTGAGAGGTTACCAATGGTGGTGGCCTCTTCTCCTTTGGGTTGAGCTAGGTGGAAGGACCAACTTTGGGATCTTCAAGGAGGAGGGAGGTGGCTTCTTGGCACTCTTCACCTTCTTGGAATTTCGCAGCAGTGTTTGGAGAGCTTTTGGGACTGAATATGGTGTGTTGTTGGTGTCTAAAATGGGAAGAGGAGGGCTCTATTTATAGGCAGTCTGGATAAGGCTAATGAAGCTGTGCGGCCAGAGGTCCTTGGCTAATGCAGCCGTGCAGCATTATCCACAATGACTCAGCATGTTTCTAGAATCATGCAAGGTGGCAATTCTAGAAGCTTTTTGTAATTAAGAAAAACGTGTTTCTTAATTACTAAGCCTTCCTTTCAGCCCTTAAGAGGTTTGGAACAGTTCCGGAATTGTTCCGGAACTCTAGGAAAGTCCGGGGAATTACCGAGAAATTTACCGGAATTGCCGGGGAAATTAACCGGAAGGCATGAGCCAGATTTGGGTACTTACAGAAGCCCCTCGGCAACGTCACTTGCAGGGCGAGTGGGGTTGTCGATAGAAAAGGATCCGATCTGGCGAATGCCGAGACGGATTAGGATGACCAAGGTGGTCGAGTGTCTGAACCTCTAGAAGGCTACCTACGTATCTCGAGTGGGAATCAAGCCAGGCCGTAGTTCTGAAAAGATCTGCTGAGGAATAGAGAAGAGAAAACTGGTCTCTTGATGGGGAAATAGCATAGAAAATGACCTAGGAGGTCAAGCAATTGATCCTAATGGGGATATTCTAGAAGTGACCAAGGTGGTCAGATGTCAAGACCTTTATGAGGGGCTATTTCATCACTGAGGAGTGACGAAGGAATAGGGTGACCAAAGTGGTCGGATGGCTGGACCTTTTATGAAAGGCTACCTACGTATCCCGGAGGAATCGAGCCTTGATCGTAGTTCAAGCATCACTAGATAGTTAGGAACGATGTCTAGGATCCTTGAAGTTTAGACAATTAATGGAGGTTGTTACCTGATTGACAATTAATGGAGGTTGTCTCCTGATTGACAATTAATGGAGGTTGTCACCTGATTGAAAATTAATGGAGGTTGTCACCTGAGGAAACTAGAGCTTACATCACTATCAAGGAGATAGAGGTAGCTACAGTTTGGAAAACTTGAGCATACTTCACTATCGAGGAGATAGAGGTAGCTAAGTTTGGAGAACTTGAGCATACTTCACTATCTGTGATAGAGGTAGCTAAAGTTTGGAGAACTTGAGCATACTTCACTATCTATGATAGAGGTAGCTAAAGTTTGAAGAACTTGAGCATACTTCACTATCGAGGAGATAGAGGTAGCTAAAGTTCGGAGAACTTGAGCATACTTCACTATCGAGGAGATAGAGGTAGCTAAAGTTCGGAGAACTTGAGCATACTTCACTATCGAGGAGATAGAGGTAGCTAAAGTTTGGAGAACTTGAGCGTACTTCTCTATTCGTGATAGAGGTAGCTTAAGTTCGGAGAACTTGAGCATACTTCACTATCGTGGAGATAGAGGTAGCTAAAGTTCGGAGAACTTGAGCATACTTCACTATCGAGGAGATAGAGGTAGCTAAAGTTTGGAGAACTTGAGCGTACTTCTCTATTCGTGATAGAGGTAGCTTAAGTTTAGAGTTCTGACAATTCGGAGGTTATCACCTAGCGTCATTCCGTTATAATGGAAGTAACGGAGGCGACTGGGGAAGAAAGCTTATTTGCTTAGAAGATAAAGATGACGTTATCTTAGTTAAAAAGATAACGGGAATTACATGCCCAAGTGGAAAGTCCAGGGGAAAAAAGGTAATTTCTGTTCAGAGCGAAAGAGGCCGCCCGGCATGAGAGGGAGGCAAAAGAGGTCGTACGGCCAGAAGCCTGATTTTTCCAGATTATTTAAAACAGATTTGAACGGGCATTGGGCATTATTTCCGCCCAAGACTTCCGAGAAAGAGAGAGAGGAGGGAGAGAAGTTTCTTCAAAATCCTTCAATCCTTTTGCCTCTATTGATTTAGGATGGATCCGGAGGGGAATCCAATGCCAAGGCAAGCTAGAAGGAACATCTCTGCGGCCGCGAGAAGGAGGAGGAAGGAGCTCGTCCGCACGGAGAGGAAGTATGACTTCCTTACGCCTCCATCGGAGCTCTATCCGGGTAGAAGGGAGCACAAATCGACAAACCCTCAATCGGTTGGGGTAAGCTTTCTTAGTTTGCTCAATTCCGTCGATTTTGATTGAATTTTGATTGATTTAGGGCTTGACCTAAGCTTTAGGAATTTCCCAAATTTTCCTAGGATTTTTGGATGATTTTGAAATCTTGATGATTAACCTATGAGGCTAAGAAGATGAAAGAACATGCATGTGCAATTTATTTGACAAAAATAATGAGAATGACCCACTTTTTTTCAAAAAATAAAAAGTAAGAAGGATAATTGTCCAAGAGGTGACGGAGTTCTTGCATGTGCTAGAACTAGGTCATAGATGAGAAAACGGGATTTTGGACGATGAAAAGGATTCATGCATGCCATTTTTTTTTGAGAAAAAATTAATGCAAATAATTTTGAAAATTGTGATTTTGTGCTTAGGAAAGCAAAGTGCTTGACACGATGTGTTTCAAGTGATGAAAGACACATTTTCGATGCAAAGGATGCTAGAAAATTTTTTATGAATGCTTTTCTTTTGAAAGTATGTGCACTTTTGAATATATGCATGCTTTTTTGAAAAAGACTGACACGTTTCTTTTGTTGTGCTTGTCTACAGGAGAACAAGTCTAGGGGGCCTTCCGAGATTGCAGTCAGGCTATGGCAGAGGATGCCCGATTTCGAGAAGAATGGGGCGAACCCTAAGCAGCTGGTGAGGGCTACCGGTTTGGATTCGTTTATTGAGGCCATCGGCAGAGGTATTCACATTACCTCGAAGAGAAAGGGCTTGGTCCAGGCCCTATCTGAGTTTTGGTGGGACACCACCCACAGCTTTCATCTTAGCTGGGGGGAGCTGACGGTGACTCCGGCCGATTTTACTGCTATCACGGGCTTACAGTTCACCGGGAGGCCTGTGACTTGGAGGGACCATATCACGGCGGAGGAGTTCAGGGCTTTGGTTGGGTTTGAGCTGATTCCCAAGGGGCTTGGAATGGAGACGAGGAACGTCGAGGTGGCGATCCCGTAACCGCATGCGGGACTTTGCTGCTAGTGAGGTGACTGCCCACCAGCTTGCTAGAGCCTTTGTGTGGTTGATGCTGTCAGTCACCATCTTTGCAAATTCTGGGACTCTGGCTATGACTTGCCTCCTCGACTCTCTGGAGGATGTTGATGGGATTGGGACGGTCTCATGGGGTGAGGCCGGATTGGCAGAGCTTTACTTCTCCCTTGATCTGTACAGCCGTAATAAGGCTGCCTCCATGGATTGTTTCTCCTTTGCCCTTGAGGTAGTCTCTCTTTCCTTTCTCTTTTACTTTCTGTCTTTGAGACTTTGATGAAAGATAAATGACCCTCTTGATGTTTTGAACATGCAGGTCTGGTTTTGTGAGGTGATCAGGTTCTTTCCGTGGAACCAATAGAGCGATGTCACCATCTTTCCCGCTATGTCCGCTGGAGGGGAGATGCGAGGGATAAGTTCACAGGGAAGACCCGGATCACCTTTGATTATAAGATGGTGAGGCCAGTTATCAACAAGGATGGGCACGATGGAGTGGACTTCTACCCGTGGGGCAGGTATCCAGAGATTCTGCTAGGAGAGGCCATGGAGGCGACGAGGCAGAGGCGGTGGTTGACTGGGCTGACATGCGATGTCATCTATCTGGGGGATCAATTTTCCAGGCAGCATGGCCATGTCCCTCCATTGGACGCCATTACTCCCCAGGATCCTCCAGCACGGATGCTGCAGCCTAGAGATTGGTCGGAGGACGACATTGCTAGATATCAGGCAGGCGTGGCCGCCGAGGAGTATTTCGATATGGATACCCCATATGCTGTGTTTGTGGAGCAGCGACTGAGGACGCCACAGAAGCTAGTGAAGCTGGCGGTCACTCAGGGATATGGGGAGGACGAGCCTTCTGATCCGCCGATCCCTCCTGCCCATCTTTCATATGTGGTCCACGGAGTACCCAGGAGGTTGAGGATACCTGTCCCTGACGCTAGGGAGCCCCAGTATACCTTGCCGCCAGACAAAGACCGTAAGTACACTTTAGGGTCTTTTCCCTCTTTCAGATTTCTTTGCTTTTTGCAATTCTGAGATTTCCTGAGATTTTCTTCTCTTTTTCTCAGGTTCCAGCTCGCACTTACGACAGGTTGGTCAGGCACAATAGGGGCTGGAAAGACATGTGCCGGTCCCTTCTGAGGAAGCTGGCCTGCACTTCAAAGGTGGCATCGGACGTGCAGGAGCCCGGGCGCAAGAGAAGGCACGTCGGGAGCACGGCATCTACCTCTTCAGCCTCGGAGTACTCTTCCAGTGCCATGCCTCGGGGACGGGGACCCAATGCTGACATCTTGGAGCAGCTGGCTGAGTACGAGCACGATAATGTCCACCTTTCAGATGTGAGTGACACGGAAGACTTGATGAGAGAGGCTAGCGTCTATGAGCTGAGTAGCGATGAAGAAGAAGGATCGGAGGCCTAGGAGGTCTCTAGAATTGACTTAGGAAGAAAAACAAACAATGAACAAGTTTTATGCACATTTTGTTTATTTTTTGCTTTATTTGGGCGCCGATGGGGCGAAAACAATGTATTACTGTTTTATTTGCTTTTTCTATTTATGCTTTATTAATTTGCATATTACTTGAGCCTCGGGGCAGTTTTTTGCTTGGAATCGGGGTTGAAACTGGGCTGAAATGATATATAATGATGTACAAATGCTTGGATGGTCTTTGAACATGTTTTTGTACAGGTTTTGGTTGGAAAAGTGGGGTGAAAACTCCTTCTGGGTAGCAACTTGATTGTTGCAGATTTGCCATTTACATCAGGTAAATGAGGCCGTGTGGCATGGTCTCTGGAGCAAATGAGGCCGTGCGGCTCACAGTTCTGTCTGGACTGGTTATTTTCAGAATAAAACCAAGACTTGGCCATTTCATTTCATTTTCAACTTAGACTTGTCCCAACTGTTCCCAGAGCACATATAGGACCTAAAGACACCACCTTTGATCATTTTGCGATGGAGAAGCCCATTAGATTGCAAAGGGGGAAAAGAGACCGCTTTCTATCCGATCTTCAGTCTTGGGTGAGATACAACTTTCAATCTCACAAGGGGTTGCTTGATTCTACCTTCAAGATCAAGTCTTTATGGCATTTGAGGGATCTCCCGCCCGATTGGGACCTTTTGAGAGCAGCAGCAAAGTTTTGGGACGTCCGGAGACACGTTTACTGCTTTTCTTACAATGAGATTGTCCCAACGCATGAAGACTTCCGAGCCTTGATTGGGGGTCCAGAAATTCAGGCTATATCAATTCCGCTTATCGAAGATGTGCCGGTGGCGGCAAAGCTTGCATCTTTTCTGCAGATTTCTCTGGGAGAGGCTGAGGAGATGATGATAGCCCCGGACAGGATTGACCTTTCTGATATCCCGGGCAGGTTTGGGACTCCGGCTATGGCTGCGACCACGGTGGCTAAGGATGCCTTTATCCTCTGCGTATTCTCTTCTCTGTTCACCGCTGAGTCCGTGGGGATCTGTCATGGTGGTCTCTTAGACATGGTCAGAGATTGCAGGGCCGGGAAGGACATTGTCCCACTGGTTTTGGGGGAGACTTTGCATGGCATTGACAGGATGGTTAGGGGAGACCATTTCATGAGGTCTGGGAGTCCAGCTGTGCTGACTTTATGGCTACAGGAGAGGCTTGGGGCTTTGCCGGGGGCTTTGCCGACTCAGTGCCCTTGGGTAATTTCTCGGAGAGGTGCACCTCGACAGCAGGACCAGGGTAGCTGGGAGCTGATGATGGCTAGGTTATCCACTTCGGACATCCGCTGGTGGGTACCTCACTGGAGGTTGTAGACCAGGAGGATATTTCAGGAGTCCTATATAGTGAGGGTTCCAGGGTTCTGCTGGTCATCCTTCTACATACCCTGCTTGGTATCCAGGCAATTCGGGGCCTTACAGGAGCCATTGGGTAATTGGGAGGACATATGTACCATGGAGGTGGTGCCATTAGCTATGAGGGATCCAACCAGCTTTTCATTCTTCTTGAGGGCTTGGACTTACGCTGCTTTCCCACCCAGGGCTATCTTCAGGAGCAGGAAGAGTACCATCTTGACCACTGTCTACTTGGATTGGTACGAGAGGGAGATGGGAACGACTCAGGTCATATTCGGGGAGAGACGTCAGGCTTTATTGGGAGCTGACTGCGACTCAAGTAGGACTACGAGGGAGAATGAGGCTAAGGCGAGTCGCCATAACCGGTCGGGTGACACGATCGTAGATATGGAGGCTCGATACAAGAGATTGTCCGAGGTCGCTCCTTTGGCTGAGGTTCGAGAGGGAGGAAGTGCGGACTCGTGCTCGGGTAGAGAAGGCACTTATTGACACGGGTTTGATGGAGGCTCCAGTGAGGATACCGGAGATCGGAATGAGGGAGACCGACATCTTGGAGAAGAAGAGAAAGAAAACTCGACGGGGTCGAGGTAAAGGGAAGAAGACCAAAGAAGACTCAGCGAATGACGACTGACAGATCTTTTCTTAGGATTCCCTTATTGCCATTTTGCAAACACAGTAGTTTTATTAGGCATTTTATTGTATTTTAGATCTTTGTAGCAGGTTAGCAGAGTCAAGAGTAGACCGTGCTTGAACTCATCAAGAAGTTTTTAACTTGTAATGAACAAGAAATATTATCTTAGAAATTAATCAAGACACATTTTATGAAAACTCAAATGTCTTATTGATTTGCTCAGGACCCGTTTTATGGAAACTGGAATATCCTTTATTATTTGTTTAGGACGCATTTCATGGAAACTTAATCGCCCTTTTTATTATTTAGACCGAACCATAAATGGCTGCCTACGTTCCCCTTTTACAAGAAAGACTAAGGGGCTCAGGTCTTCGTAGTTCATTCTGGTGAACTCTTTTTCTATTTTTTATGTGCAGCCCTGTTTTTTGCCTAGACCGCCCTTTTTGGGTTTTCAGCCTAGCTGGGCATTACTCTTTTTGCACTAAGATTTTTTCTTCTTTTTATTTTTATTTTTTTTAGACATAGTACCTTCGGAGCTTATCACCGTTGACTGGGTGGACAAAGGGATTGTCGTCCAGGTCTGCAAGCTTCATGGCTCCTCCCGATAGTATCTTCTGCACCACATACGGGCCGATCCAAACGGGTTCCCATTTTCCCAGGGGGTTATCTCTGGTAGGGGGCTTTACTTTCAGCACTAAGTCACCCTCTTTGATGTCCCTGGCCTTGACCTTTTTGTCAAATGCTCTGGCCATTCGCCTCTGATAGGCTCGGGTATGCTCCATGGCTTTAAGCCTTCTTTCTTCGAACAGGGCCAATTCATCATGCCGGCTACGCAACCATTCTACTTCGTTGACACTGTTTTCCAGGAGGACCCTTAATGACGGGATTTCCAACTCCACTAGTAACACTGCTTCTATCCCGTAAGTTAGGGCAAAAGGAGTTTCTCCTGTGGGTGTTCTTACAGACGTTCAGTAGCCCTAGAGTGCCAGGTGCAGCTTTTCGGGCCAATCACGACCACGGGTGGCCATTTTCCGAATGATCCGTTCGAGCGTCTTATTAGCAGCTTCCACAGCTCCATTAGTCTGAGGTCTATATGGGGATGACTTGTGGCGAGTGATCCTGAATTCTGACAGCAATCTACCGCAGTCCCCTTCAAAGTGTGACCCATTATCAGAAATGATCTCATTGGGCACCCCATATCTACACATTATGTTTTCTTTGATAAATTGGGCCACCTTCTTGGAAGTGAGGACCTTGTAGGACTTGGCCTCTACCCACTTGGTGAAGTAGTCAACTGCTACTAACACGAATTCATGCCCATTGCTTCCTGCGGGGTTATCTTCCCTATCACGTCAATATCCCAAGTTGCAAACGGCCGGGGAGTCGTCATGCGGTCGTGTCATGAGGCGGGAGATGGTTGAGGTTGGCAAATCGGCTGGCATTTGTCGCACGCTCGGACATGCGACACGGTCTGTCTCCATGGAAATCCAGTAGTAACCCATTACGAGGATCACTTGCATTAGGGCTCTAGCATTCATATGAGGACCGCGGGGACCATTGTGGACTTCGAGTCATCAACTCTTTGGCCCTTTCTTGAGTGACGCATAAGAGGAGTGGTCCTTGATACCGCTTCTTGTACGGGTTGCCTCCTAGAATGACATAATGGGAGGCCAACCTTTTCGGGCTTGCAAGCTCTTGGCTTTGACACCTTCTTTTGGCCGACCTTCTTCATCTTTGAAAGTGACTCTCCATCTTTGAGGAAGCTGGTAAATTTGATTGTACCACGGTTCCTTGATAGGCTCGGGTCCCGGGTCTACTTCACAACGAAAAGTGGGGCTTCTCTTCTACCCACTCTGAAGGGTTTTATGGCTTTTCCCTCGGGGATCTCTACCGGTGAGGCTAAAGTAGCAAGGGCATCTGCGAATCTGTTCTTTTCCCTTGGCAAGTAGTGGAAAGTCACTTCTACGAAGCTGTCCGAGTCAACTCCTCCATATGGGCATGATACCGGCGAAGATTAGGGTCCACGATCTTCCATTTGTTGGAGACCTGGTTGATGATCGTGGCCGAGTCTCCATAAACTTCGAGCTCCTTGACATTCCTTTCTAGGGCGGACCTCTAAACCGGCAATGCAAGCTTCGTACTCGGCGACATTGTTCGTGGCGGGGAAGTTCAACTTAAGGGCTATGGGTGTATGCTCATCTTTCGGATCGACCGGTAGCATCCCTATGCCATTTCCTCTTTTGTTAGCGGCTCCATCAAAGAAAAGCTGCCATCGGTTTTCGAGGCTCGACTACAAAGATCCCTTCATGCAGGAATTGGGGTTCGGGCCGCGGTCCTCGTGCTGGAAGTTCGCTAGATGGTTCGACAATGCTTGACCCTTGATGGCCTTTACGGTCACGTAGGCGATGTCGTACTCTGCTAAGAAGAAGGACCACTTTGCTAGACGCATCGAGAGAGAAGGCTTATCGAAGATATACTTGATGGGGTCCATTTTTGAGACCAAATTCACGGGGTGGGCTTGCATATAATGCTTCAACTTGCCGACTACCCGGACCGATCTGCACAAGTCTTTTCACATGCGGAGTAATTGAGCTCACTTCCCTGCGGCTTCCGGTGACAAAGTAAATGGCATTCTCTACCCGAGAGTCTTTCTTCTCTGAGCAAGCATAGCCCCAAGCTGCCGTATCGGTGACGGTGAGATAGAGCGAAGAGGTTTGTCTATGTGGGGGCATAATCTTGGAGGATGTACTAAGTATGCTTTGATGCGGTCGAAGGCATCCTGGCATTCTTCGGTCCATTACGTATCTACATTCTTCTTCATGAGCTTGAAGATGGGCTCGCACATAGTGGTCAGGCGGTTGACGAAACGGTGATGTCTTGAAGTTTGCCCATAAAGCTCTTGACTTATGCGAGTTTGAGGTGGCCTCATGTCCATAATGGCTTTGATCTTTCGGGGTCGACTTCGATACCTCGCTCAGTGACCATATACCCAAGCACTTTTCCCCTTGTCACTCCGAAGGTGCATTTGGCGGGGTTTAGTCTCATGGAATGTTGTCTCGGCCTCTCAAAGAACTTTCGCGAGTCAACAAAGTCTTTGTCCATCCTCGCCTTTGGAGTGGATTATCATGTCGTCTACGTAGACCTCAATCTCCTTGTGGATCATGTCATGGAAAAGCGCGGTCGTTGCCCTTTGATAAGTAGCCCCGGCGTTCTTGAGCCCAAATGGCATTGCTTGTATAGCGATAAGTTCCCCACGGTGTGGTGAAGGCTGTCTTTTCTTGGTCTTCTTCGGCCATCTTGATCTGGTTGTAGCACTGCAAAGCCATCAACGAAGGATTTGACTTCGTAGTTGGCGGTGGAGTCCACCGGGATGTCTATGTTTGGCAAGGGTAATCGTCTTTGGGGCTGGCCTTGTTCGGATCCACGAAATCCACACGTGCGCACCTTCCCATTGGCCTTGGTGACGGTCACAATATTGGACAACCATGTCGGATATTCGATGACTACGATGAATCCTACCCGCGGTAGCTTCTCAATTTCTTCTTTGACCCTGTAGAGACCACTCTGGCTTGATTTTCCTCAATTTACGCTGCGGCTTAGCATGCGGTGCTAGAGGGATTACGTGCTCCACTATTGAGCTGTCTAGCCCGGCATATCCTTGTATGACCATGCAAACACGTCCATGTATTCTACGAGCGGATTAACCGGTCTGTCCCGTTCAACCCCACGGAAGAAGTTTCCAATCTGTGTCTCTTTAGGTTCCTCGACGGTACCCAAGTTCACACTTGTCAAAACCTCCTCGGCGGCTTGGGCCCGGTTTTCCTCTTTTACGTAACTTTGCTTAAAGATTTCTTTAATGTATTGTTCATTTAGTGTGTTTGCATCTTGTTCAAATGATTCATTATTAAGCGTTGTTAAGTTTTGAGTTAATTTATCATTTGTTAAGTTGGCAATAAGGGGATAATCGAAAGATCTGTCATTTCATTCAAAGCAAAGGGAAAGATGACATCGATTACATATTCATAATCCTCGGGCGTGAGGCCTTCGGATGACTCGGAAGGGGAATTCAAAGATTCTGACTCAGTGACTCTGGACCCTGCGACTCTGGACCTACACTACTTATTGACTCGAGGGTGTTTGACAAGGGTTGGACCGGGATCTCACTCCTTCCTGCTTTGTTGCCACAGGGAGTAGCGGTCTTGTCGGCATTCTTCGAAAGTTGGAGACTTCAAATTGATCAAAAACTTGTCGGAAATCATTGGTAGGCTGTACCTCGGAAAGATGGTGAGAGGAGCTAGAGTAGCTTGATGTAATCTCTCGGCGAGCTCGTCAGTGACAAGCTGGACTCATTGGTGAAGAGTCGACTCATCTTATCAATGCACTGCGATAACTCATTTTCTCTTTGCGATCTTGGACACCATGACCTTGTCGGTATAGCCAGCGGAGGGTTGGCACGGATAATGCTTGATGAAGTCTTCTTCAAAGGGATCTTAATTCTTCCTTGATTGGCTACGTATTCAATGGGCTTTACGTATTACGCTTCTAAATTTGCTATCTTCTCATTGAATTTCACGATGGCCACAAATTCAGCACTTTACGCTTCAAGAGGGTCACGACCATAGGGGTATCGAGTGGGTGTGCTTTGAATGATGGGTTCCTTGGCGGGCTCTTTGGCATAAGCGACGTAGTAATCAAACTTGCACGAAGGCTCCCTAGAGTTCCGACGCTCTTGTCCCCGGCTTCATACCTTTCCTTTAATTTACTGCTGCGTGGACTTCCTCTTCTTCTTCTTTCTTGAAGGAGCGTCTTCATTAATCCATTCTTGATACTCGTATTCCGAGACAATCCTCACGGTCGCATACATCATACCGAGATATGGGGCTTGGGTTGAAGCTGGGATGGCCTCTCCGACTACTTGGTCATTACCATTGTTGACTACCACGTTGGCCATTTTGACCTTTGGAAAAGCGAGACTCGAAGATTTTGACGGGTTACTTGAGATCTTTGTGCCGACAAAGCTGGCATGGGGTGTTCTCACCCAATTCTTTCTCACTGCGGGAAGGGATAGGAGAGGTTTAGACTCGGGGTAGGTGTTTAGGTGAAGGCTCAAGCAATATGCAAATTAAGAATCTTCCGAGTTTACTTAAAACGGTGTCTTTTATTAATTTCTATTTGGTTGGAAAAGGGGATTTGCCCTTCTTTTTCGCAACTACTCTAGATCCTGGATCGGTGGGTTCCGTCACTACGTCTATAAGCCCCTCGTATTCCACTGTATTTCGACCTCCCGGGGTGGGACGGCCCGGGCGAGGGTCCTATAGGGCACGCGGATCCCACCGACCGAGAGAAGAACGCTCCTAACGGGTCTAGCGGGTCATAGGAACTTTTAACGCACGAGCGATGCGAATTATAGTCAAGGCAATACGGGAAAGTCTCGTCTTTCGGCCTTGATAGAATTTCGGCAGAAATTTCGCTTGCGCGATTGACGTTTTGACTTTTCGGTAATGTCGAAGATAATAGGCATGGGTCGGGCGGTAAAAGCCGGATGACACGGTGTCACATTGAACTTCGTTGCATACGCCGTGCGTGAGTCAAAATCGAAGTCAATGCCGGGTCAAGATCTTGCCAATTTTTCCTTGTCGGAATTTTGGCGAGCTTCGCTTGAGCGAAAGATCTTTGGACTTTTCTTGGCAAAGACTCGGTCTCGACTCTTACGCATTCCGTGCGGAGTCAAGGTCAAAGTCAATGTCGGAGTCAAGATTCTACCAATTTTTCCTTGTCGGAATTTTGGCGAGTTTCGCTTGAGCGAAAGATCTTGACTTCCGTTATGAACTAAGGCTTGACCTTTACGGGGATATGCAAGCTGGGCTATATGACACGGACTAGACCAAAAACCAACCAAAAGTCACGGTTTTTGAAACGTGTGACACGGGTGTGCATTGGTCGACCTTTTTGCCATGGGGAGTTTGGGGTGATTCCGTGCGCGCCGGGAGCATCGTAAGGCTGTCCGTGGCTGCAGTGAACAACCACCCGGGTTTAAAGGGACGTGCGTGCAAAGTGTACGGGATATATAGGGTGCGCGTAGTGTGCGGTCTCCTAAAAATGTTCCTTTTGAGTTAAAACAGAGATTTTCATAAATGTGTTTTAAAGGAATGATTTTGGGACGGGGAAAATGCAACGATTAAGCACGTAAATTTTAAGGAGCCCAGTCGGATCTTAGGCCCGAATAGCCCCAAGCTGCCCAAGGCTGGAGATTAACCTCAATTTTTCTGGTGGAATTGCCCGAGGCCGTCAGGTCGAGAATCCAAGGAGGATTGAGCCGTACGGCGCATGGATCAATTTTCCGGGTTCCACTCCTTTGCTATTTTTTCGGGTTGTTTCCTGTTCGAAGTATGCACAGATCCCAAGATGCAAATGATGCAATGCAAGGCAAAGAAAGCAAGCAAAATAAACGGAATCCGCGATGGGAGTCTAACCCGCTCAAAGGGAAAAGCTTTCTTTTTTTTTTTTTTGTCGAAAAGTGATACCGGTACGTGGGATTGTTAAACCACCGTTTATCCCAAGCCCCGGGTTAGGGAGCGATACAGGAAGGTTAAGTGGTTTCCACCTATATACCAGGTATCGTTTATTTTGAAAATGAAAGCTTTTCTCCTTTGGGATATCCCAGTAGTCGCCAAACTGTGAATGTGTGCCCAAATTTTGTTTGGATTCACGCGAGTTTGAAGACATCCGGTTTAATTTGAAAAACGAAGTCGCCATGCCATTTTGATTTCCTCAAAACTTTGAAAAAAAAGGATTTTATGGGTTCGGAGGTTAAGTTACCCCTTGGGAAGAACGGATCGTCGTTCACCCAAGGTGCCTTGCCGTAGCAAGTCTCCCTAGATTCCGTTTATCTTGCTTGCTTGCGTGCTTTCTTGTGTGCATGTGTTTGAATAAAAGGGGAGGGAATGTCCCAAGTTGTCTTCCGGACGTACAAACCATTTATTGGTTGTCGCTCGGGATTTCTTGGATTTTATGTATTCGGGATTTTGATCCCGTCCTCATCTTGGACTTGTGATCATCGCATTTTGAACCTCGGGACTTGCGTGATCGAGAGAAGGACTCTCTTTTATAGCCCAAAAATGAGGTTCTTTAGGAAGGAATGTCCTTAGCCCATCAATCCTACACCTTAAGACGATCGAGCTTATATGAATGCTTCATGCTCGTCTTAAGTGATAATCGGAGATATAGGGTTCAAGGTTGTCCCTTTCTAAAGAGATTATGGAACCTTTAATGGAAGAAACGATGTAAAGATAGGATCTTTACACCGGTCCGTTCCAAGGTTGCTAATGGGGACATGGGGGAATGCATGTAAAAATGACATTTTTAGTGAAAAGATGACATTTTTGGGTTGCAAAGGATGCATTTGATTTGCAAAGGATGCATTTTGATGTAAAGAAGTGATCTTTATGCAAAGGATGCATTTTTATGAGGAAATTAGGGTTTAATATGCAAAGGATGCACAAAGATTTCATTTTTGAAAGCAAAGGATGCTAAGTTCATGCAAAGAGATGATTTTTAATGCAAAGGATGCATGAAAATGGATTTTAGGTGTAAAGGATGCACCTTTTTTATAAAGACATGATTTTTATATGCAAATGATGCATTTTGGATGTAAAGATTGCATTTTTATGAGCAAAGGATGCATAAAGATGATATTTTTATTGTAAAAAAGGGAGTTTTAGGTGCAAAGGATGCACCTTTTGATTCAAAGATTACATTTTTAATGGCAAGTGATGCCTATTTCATGCAAAGGGGGAAGGGGGGTATGATAAAGATATGATCTTTAATGATAACTACCAAGTCCCAAGCAAGATAATGACAATATATGAATGCAATGAGCAATATAAATCACATAAAGCAAGTAAAATGCAAGGTTAAGAGAGTGAGAGGTTACCAATGGTGGTGGCCTCTTCTCCTTTGGATCTTGCTTGGTGGAAGGACCAACTTTGGGGGCTTCAATGGAGGAGGGAGGTGGCTTCTTGACTCCTTCAGCTTCTCATTTTCGTAGGAATTCTTTGGGTGTTTTTTATGCTGGAAAAACTGTGTATGGAAATGGGTAGAGGAGGCCTCTATTTATAGGCAGTCTGGATAAGGCTAATGAAGCCGTGCGGCCAGAGGTCCTTGGCTAATGCAGCCGTGCGGCATTATCCACAATGACTCAGCATGTTTCTAGAATCATGCAAGGTGGCAATTCTAGAAGGTTTTTGTAACTAAGAAAAATGTGTTTCTTAATTACTAAGCCTTCCCTTCAGCCCTTAAATGGTTTGGGACAGTTCCGGAATTGTTCCGGAACTCTAGGAAAGTCCGGGGAATTATCGGGAAATTTACCGGAATTGCCGGGGAAATTAACCGGAAGGCATGAGCCAGATTTGGGTACTTACAGCAGACCAATCCCCTCGGAAAGTGGGAGCCTACCTGGATAGGACCGTTCGTGGTACAAAGAATCTTCTCCAGAGGAGCCATGAAGTTAGCAGATTTGGACGGGAACCCTTTCATTAACCCCGTGAACGGAAGCAAGCTCCGCAAATATTTTATTTCAGGAAGAGCACGAGTCAACTCTCCTCCCCCATACACCACCCCTCATGTAAAATTAAAGTGCTAAAAGAGTAATACCCAACTAGATACATTCCCAACAATGATCCAGGTAAAAAACAGGGTCGCACTTCTTTTGTCTTTGTTTTTCTCAAATTCACCTAAAGTGTCGAACTAAGGTGACCTGAGCCCCTTAGTCCAATTGTAAAAGGGGAACGTAGGCAGCCATCATTGGTTCGGTCTCAAAAAAAAAAAAAAAAAAAAAAAACGAATAAGCATCAATTTCTTGTGTTTCGAAAAAATCTTTTCAATTAACCTACAAATTCATTACGGTTAAAACAATCTTTGATGAGTTCAAGCACGGTTAACTCTTGACTCGCTACACGCTAGCAAAACAACAATAATACATTAATCAGTTAATGTGTCTGCAATGACAGTGGGTGGATACTCTGGACAGCAAGGTCAACCTAGTCTCCCGTACTTGGTCCTTCATCCTTCTTCCCCTTCCCTTTTCCGCGATGAGTATTCTTCACCTTCATAGGGAATATTCCCGTAGTCCTTCTACCTAGCTCAGGGACCCTTCCCAACGCCTCCGTCAAACCGGCAGCTGCCAACGCAGCCCTTTCCCTAGCTCTATCTTGAGCCGCCTCTCTTCGAGTCATCATGACCGTGCTTTGGTCGGCCGCCCGATCAGCACTGGCCTCATAGTCAGCCATGTCATCCCCAGTACGATTCTGAGGGTTAGCTCCCGCTTCGGCCCTCCTCAAGGTCGAGCTGTCAAGGTAATCAAGACCCAACAGCTCACTCCGTCTCCACAAGATGGCCATCTGTGTCCCCTATACACTCTTCGTACTCGGTTCGAATCTGCGTAGACGAACGAGTGCCCTCTCCGGTAAAGAGAACCCTGGCGAGGAAAGGACGTGTATTGCCACACGGCCGTGTGAGGAGCAATAGCGTCGAAGGATCTTCCATCGCGGAGATCCGACCTCGAAGGTAGCGGCCATAACTCAAACCCGTCGGTGGCACCTCGGCCCGTCTTGTCACGGCACCAATGATGGAATGCGAAAGTGTAGCAGGACAACCCCGGTACTCGACAACCAAGACCCTCCCGAGGCGGTCCGACAAGTCTGTAGCTTCCGGTGAGGAACCCACCATCGCAAGTGATGCGTGCGGAGTCCGCCATCCAGCTCCGGTTCGGCTGATCGCCCCCTATCACCAGAGGACGTCGAGAAAAGGACCAAGCTTCACAAGACATTGGCACCTCGGGCATCATCTGCAACCTCTCCCTCAGCCACATGGTAAGCATAGCGGGACTCCCTCCCCACATGTATCGGCTGCCGGTCGCCATCTGACCTATGCCCAGGAATGTCTCGCCCAGGACCAAAGGCACGATGTCTCCTCCGTTTCGGCACTGCCTCACCAGGTCCAGTACGCTGTGATGGCACACACCCAGGGACGTGAATGTGAACAAAGTAGCAATCGCGCACATAGCAAACGCGTCCCACGCAACAACGCTCCCCTCATCACCGGCAAACCTATCGAACAGCCCCAAAATGTCGACATAATCTGTGTTCAGTATTAGCATCCCGTATGCTTCTTCAGGCGAGATACCAAGCAGAGCACTAACTTCTCAACAGTGGCCATGCCACCCGCATAGGGAAGAACTAGCTGTTATATCTCAGGTCATCCTAAAATGGCCCAGAAATCTTCGAACGTGGGAGTGATTTCGTTGTATGAAAAGTTGTACACATTCCTCCGTACGTCCCAGAAACGAGCCGCGGCTCTCAAAATATCCCAATCTGGCATGAGCTCCTTCAAAGCCCAAACAGATTTCATCCCGTAATAACCCTCGAAAAAACCCTTGTTTTGCATCGTGTGGTTCCGTACCCACGACTGGAAATTGTCCAAGTATCGCTCTTGCATCTGAGACGATAGCTTAGGAAATGGAGCCATGGAAAAAGCAAGGAAAACCTTCAGAAATTTGAGAGAAAATCAGTTGAGTGATCAAAGCAAATGCGCAGTTCTTACAAATTGCAAAAGCTGAACTGCAATTTAAAAGATTCTGGAAATTGGTTCTCAGTCCGGCCGGACTCTTTCTCAAGTTGACTGGGTCAACTCTGCAGCCAGCTGCTCTCAAATTGGAAACAATTCCAAACCAAGCCCTGTTTAAGCTTCCTTGAATCTGCGTGCTCCCATGGTTTCAATCAACCACTGCCAACACCACTTTCGCCCCGGGCTCGTGCAACAGTGCAATTAATTAAATATCAGTGCATATAGGCATAAATTTTGACCAGTTCAAATTTCTGTGCATGTTCCATTTTATTTATTTTTGATCAACCTACTTACTTATTTGCCAAAATAAAAAGAAGGTAATCAATAAATAGATGTACAAAATACAGGTTCCGCCTCAAGGGCGCCTTTTCAAATACAAGTCAAATTATTCTAGACAATACACACATTTTGTCTAAAAACAGCAACAAAAGAGGACTACTCAGAGTCCTGCTCGTCATCTGAGCACTCGATGTACTGCTCCGCAGCAGCCGGATCCGTCGAAAATAAGTAATCTCCAAATTCCTCCAGACGGGAATAAGAGAAAGGCCTCCTCTGCGCCTGCGAACTCAAGGACTCTCCCTGTTCGTGCCCCGAGTACGAAGAAGGACGAGCTCCGAACCCCGCTGTTTCGCCCAAGAACTGGACAAATCCCTGCGCAAAGTCCGCTCCACCAGTCGTGGAGGCAGACGAACCTCTCGGCCTAGACGGCCTCGGCTCATGTACAGCCGCACTCCTCCGGGAATTGCACCGCAGGAACTCCACGAGCCTCCTGGCGTAGTTGGCCCACCCGTCCAACTGTCTCATGGCCTGATTGTACGTACGGCCGGACACCTGCAAACCAGGAAAGTCATCAAGAGACAAACAGAAAGTACAGATGCAACATTTGCAGAATGCTACTATCAAATGCAGAAAATCAAAAGCACTCACCGAAGCGTTGGGGTCCGCTCTGTACCGAGGTCTCGGCTCCTCCGGAATAGGGATCACCAACCGCCTACGGGAACCATCCAGCCCCTCGTACGCCAACCTAGCGCGTGGGAGCGGGTAGTCTCGGGGATATCCAGGGCCCTCGCCCTCCCTGTGCTGCACCTGCGGGCTCCTCAGCCTCGTC
The DNA here is from genome assembly GCA_022495995.1 of Adenophora triphylla var. japonica. NCBI lineage: Eukaryota > Viridiplantae > Streptophyta > Magnoliopsida > Asterales > Campanulaceae > Adenophora > Adenophora triphylla. The sequence goes on from JAFEMH010000371.1 coordinate 780,829, forward strand.
CTCAAGAAGATGTCATAGTCGGCACCCTCTATGACATACTCGGTATAGAACACGCCCTGTCTATACCGCTCCAACTCCTCCATCGGTATCGACAAAGGATGCTGCATGTGCGGAGGCGGGTCCACCGGCACCATAGGAAGGGACCCCGGACCATGCTGACGGGTCACCCTCTCCCCCAGATACATCGCGTCACAGTGAAGCCCCACCAGTAGCTTCCGCCGACGTGTAACATCCCCAGCGGCATGCACTACAAAAGCATCAATTCGACTCCACCAAGTCAGCTGGATCCGCTCGGAGAACTCTCGGCTCAGGGCCTGAGACACCTCCTCGTATGTCAGCCGAGTACCCTCTCTCAATGACACTGCCTTCTTCGCCTCCTTCTGCCAAATCAACATAGCAGGAAACAAGGACTGATACGCCTCCTTGATCTCCCACCGCTGCGGGCTGAACACCTCAAAGCACCAGACCTATCAAGCAAATGGAAAGTTATGTCAGCTACAAAGCAGATACATACGAGTACAAAAATGAGACAAGGAAGAGAAAAAGACGGGAACTTACATCCAAAGCAAATGAGAAGCAACACAAGGTGTTCTCCTCTCCCCGCGAGAACCTGTCCAAGGCATGGTAGAGCTCGGCCAGTCCAGCCTCCCCCCATACGAACCCCCTCACGGCATCCAGATCCATCAACGAGCCAAGCAGCGGGAAATGACAAGATGTGTCAGAAGTAGTAAACAGAGTCGCTGACAACGCGAACCATATGAACCCTCGAGCTAGACGCTCCGCGGTCATCCTAGGGGACCCCACCCCATAAGCAATAATACCCCTCCTCAGATGATGCTCCATCGGCCTGTACTGAATAACTAAGCCCCTAGCATCGGTAATATCTAAACCCAGCAGCTCCGACAACTGCCCTGGGGTATAGCCGTCCACCCACACCAGCGTGTTGCCCCAGGTTGGCAACCCAGTGATAGCTGTAAAGTCATTGGGAGTCACAGTCGCGTCCCCCCACCTGAAGTGAAAAGTGTGGGATGTGTCCTACCAGTACTTGCTCAGAGCTACATACATGGACCTCGCCCTCTGCGTCACAGCCACCGCGGCTACCGCGCTGATAAATCCAGCCAAACCGGAGTCAATCACCAGCTTCCGTGGACTCTTCTCTCCATCCCGAGCCTCGTTCGGGAATATCTCCCACATCGCTCGAACTGCCTTGAAGGCTCGCCGACTCTTTAGGTTGTGAACGTCAACTGTCCCTCGCCCCTGCAGGTGAACACGGCAAGAATACGTTAAATACAGAAGCGACATCAACAGAGTGCACGAACGCATATCTAAATGATGCAATGCAGATACAATTCTCATTTTTTCCTAAAATATTTCCATCCCGATTGGAGTATTAACGGTCCAAAATTTCAAAACATCTCAAAAATTTCGTCGAATTCGGAACTTTCAAAACCTTTCGAAAACTCCGTCGAATCCGGAACTTTCAAAACCTTTCGAAAACTCCGTCGAATTCGGAACTTTCAAAACACTTCGAAAACTCCGTCGAATCCGGAACTTTCAAATCGAAAACTCCGTCGAATTCGGAACTTTCAAAATATTTCGAAAACTCCGTCGAATTCGGAACTTTCAAAACATTTCGAAAACTCCGTCAAATTCGAAACTTTCAAAACACTTCGAAAACTCCGTCGAATCCGGAACTTTCAAAACACTTCGAAAACTCCGTCTAATCCGGAACTTTCAAAACAGCTCGAAAACTCCGTCGAATTCGAAACTTTCAAAACCTTTCGAAAACACCGTCGAATTCGGAACTTTCAAAACCTTTCGAAACTCCGTCGAATTCGGAACTTTCTCCGTTGTCGGAACTTTCAAAACCTTTCGAAAACTACTTTCAAAACCTTTCGAAAACTCCGTCGAACTCGGAACTTTCAAAACACTTCAAAAACTCCGTCGAACTCGGAACTTTCAAAACACTTCGAAAACTCCGTCGAATCCGGAAATTTCAAAACACTTCGAAAACTCCGTCGAATCCGGAAATTTCAAAACATCTCGAAAACTCCATCGAACCCGGAACTTTCAAAGTACCTCGAAAAATCCGTCGAAGTCGGAACTTTCAAAATATTTCGAACATTTCGAAAAATTACTCCGTCCCGAATTAAACTTACTTTAATTTCGAAAAACACATCTAGGCATGAAATTTTGCAACCAAAATTTTTATGTCATCCACCCATAGTGCCAATTGAACTACACTCTAGTCAATTTCGACAAAGGCGCATAGCAAAGTCAAAAGCCCCAATCCTGGCACCAAAATCCCTAACTCATTTCTAGTCAAATTCCTAACATATAAAGGATGCACATTCTTAAAATTAATGGAATTTGAAGGAAGTTTACCTATCTTTCGATCCCTCCTTTGGATTTGTGAGTCTCCCGAGCCGGATAGAACTCCGCCGGATTCAATGGAAGAACGGTGGTTCGAATCGTCCGCACCGACCGCGCTCTTTCATTATCGGTCCTTCCATGATGAGCCATTGGTCCCAAATCACCCTCCATGTTGATTTTCCCTTGCAAATTTGAGCAAAACTCACAATTTGGGGTGATTTCTCTTCTCTATTTTCTCTCTTTCTCGTCGGAATTAATGGAGAAAATGACCAATTCTGCCTCAGCCTCGGCGCTGAAATGAACCTGGTCAACTTCAGGTTAAGTCCGGCCGGACTCTTTCTGCAGCAGAAAAGATTCCTTGCCAATTTGGCCCCTCAACTTCTCGCAGTTTCGATTTTACCCCTTTTGGCCCCCAAAAGTGTAAAATCTTTCCCAAGTTAGACCTTTCTAACACCCCATCCCCGAGGATCAAGTCCCAGTTAGTTTTCACTAACGCTCGTCTCCAGACGTTAAATTCCCAGTTAGTTTTCACTAACGCCCGTCTCCAGACTTTAAATCCCCAGTTAGTTTTCACTAACGCCCGTTTCCAGACGTTAAATCCTCAGTTAGTTTTCACTAACGCCCGTCTCCAGACGTGTAAGTACCCAAATCTGGCTCATGCCTTCCGGTTAAATTTCCCGGCAATTCCGGTAATTCTCCCGGTAATTCCCCAGACTTTCCTGGAGTTCCGGAACAATTCCGGAACAGTTCCAAATCATATAAGGGCTGAAGGGAATGCTTCCCAATTAAGAAACACATTTTTCTTAATTTGGGAAAGGTTCTAGAATTGCCACCTTGCATGATTCTAGAAACATGCTGAGTCACAAGGGATAATGCCGCACGGCTGCATTAGCCAAGGATCTCTGGCCGCACGGCTTCATTGGTCTTATCCAGACTGCCTATAAATAGAGCCCTCCTCTTCCCATTTTAGACACCAAAAAAAAAAAACAACACCAACAACCAGGCAACCAAAGACGAAAAACACAATCCCAATACACTCAAATACTGCTGGAAATCCAAGAAGGTTGAAGAAGCAAGCCAAGAAGCTACCTCCCTCCTCCTTGAAGATTCCAAAGTTGGTCCTTCCACCTAGCTTAACCCAAAGAAGAAGAGGCCACCATTGGTAACCTCTCAGTCCCTTGCCTTGCATTTTAATTGCTCTATGTGAATTAGATTGCTCATTGCATTCATATATTGTTATTATCTTTGCTTGGGACTTGGTATTTTTCATTAAAGATCATATCTTTACTATACCCCTTTCCCCTTTGCATGAATTAGGCATCATTTGTCATTAAAAATGTAATCTTTATACTCAAAGGTGCATCCTTTGCACCTAAAAATCCCCTTTTTACACAAAAATGCCATCTTTATGCATCATTTGCTCATAAAAATGCAATCTTTACATCCAAAATGCATCATTTGCATATAAAAATCATGTCTTTATAAAAAAGGTGCATCCTTTGTACCTACAATCCATTTTCATGCATCCTTTGCATTAAAGGTCATTCCTTCATCATAAAAATGCATCCTTTGCTTTCAAAAATAGAACCTTTGTGCATCCTTTGCATATTAAGCCCTAATTTCCTCATAAAAATGCATCATTTGCATAAAAATCATGTCTTTACATCAAAATGCATCCTTTGCAAATCAAATGCATCCTTTGCAACCCAAAAATGTCATCTTTTCACTAAAAATGTCATTTTTACATGCATTCCCCCATGTCCCCATTATCAACCTTGGAACGGACCGGTGTAAAGATCCTATCTTTGCATCGTTTCTTCCATTAAAGGTTCCATAATCTCTTTAGAAAGGGGCAACCTTGAATCCTATATCTCCGATTATCACTTAAGACGAGCATGAAGCATTCATATAAGCTCGATCGTCTTAAGGTGTAGGATTGATGGGCTAAGGACATTCTTTCCTAAAGAACCTCATTTTTGGGCTATAAAAGAGAGTCCTTCTCTCGATCACGCAAGTCCCGAGGTTAAAAATGCGATGATCACAAGTCCAAGATGAGGATGGGATCAAAATCCCGAATACATAAAATCCAAGAAATCCCGAGCGACAACCAATAAATGGTTTGTACGTCCGGAAGACAACTTGGGACATTCCCTCCCCTTTCATTCAAACACATGCACACAAGAAAGCACGCAAGCAAGCAAGATAAACGGAATCTAGGGAGACTTGCTACGGCAAGGCACCTTGGGTGAACGACGATCCGTTCTTCCCAAGGGGTAACTTAACCTCCGAACCCATAAATCCTTTTTTTCAAAGTTTTGAGGAAATCAAAATGGCGTGGCGACTCCATTTTTCAAATTAAACCGGATGTCTTCAAACTCGCGTGAATTCCAAACAAAATTTGGGCACACATTCACAGTTTGGCGACTCCGCTGGGGACATCCCAAAGGAGAAAAGCTTTCATTTTTAAAATAAACGATACCTGGTATATAGGTGGAAACAACTTAACCTTCCTGTATCGCTCCCTAACCCGGGGCTTGGGATAAACGGTGGTTTAACAATCCCACGTACCGGTATCACTTTTCGAAAAAAAAGAAAAGTAAAAGAAAGCTTTTCCCTTTGAGCGGGTTAGACTCCCATCGCAGATTCCGTTTATCTTGCTTGCTTTATTTGCCTTGCATTGCATCATTTGCATCTTGGGATTTGTGCATACTTTGAACGGGAAACAACCCGAAAAATAGCAAAGGAGTGGAACCTGAAAAATTGATCCATGCAGTCGTACGGCTCAATCCTCCTTGGATTCTGACCGGACGGCCTCAGTGGCAATTCCACCAGGAAAAATTGAGGTTAATCTGGCAGCCTTGGCAGCTTGGGGCTATTCGGTTTCAAGGCTGGCGGGGCTCCCGAGAAAATTTACGTGCTTAAGCTGTTTGCAGATTCTCCCCGTCCCAAAAATCATTCCTTTAAAACACATTTATGAAAATCTCTGTTTTAACTCAAAAGGAACATTTTTAGGAGACCGCACACTACGCGCACCTATATATCCATGTACACTTTGCACGCACGTCCCTTTAAACTCCGGGGTGGTTGTTCAGTGCCGATCCACGGACGGACCTTACGATGCTCCGGGCGCGCACGGAATCACCCCAAACTCCCATGGCGGCCGGTGTCGACCAATGCACAATCCGTGTCACACGTTTCAAAAAAACCGTGACTTTTGGTTGGTTTTTGGTCTAGTCAGGTGTCATATAGCCCAGTTGCATATCCCCGTAAAGGTCAAGCCTTAGTCCATAACGGAAGTCAAGGTCTTTCGCTCAAGCGAAACTCTGCCAAAATTCCGACAAGGAAAAAATTGGTAGAACCTTGACTCCGACATTGACTTTGACCTTGACTTGCACGAAACGCGTAAGAGTCGAGACAGAGTCTTTGCCAAGAAAATTCCAAAGATCTTTCACTCAAGCGAAGCTCTGCCAAAATTCCGACAAGGAAAAATTGGCAAGAACTTGACCCGGCATTGACTTCGATTCTGACTCACGCACGGCGTATGCAACGAAGTTCAATGTGACACTGTGTCATCCGACTTTTACCGCCCGACCCATGCCTATTATCTTCTCGGACATTACCGAAAAGTCAAAACGTCAATCGCGAAGCGAAATTACGCAAAATTCTATTAAGGTGAAAGACGAGACTTTCCCGGTATTGCCTTGACTATAATTCGCATCGCTCGTGCGTTAAAAGTTCCTATGACCCGCTAGACCCGTTAGGAGCGTTCTTTTCTCTCGGTCGGTGGGATCCGCGTGCCCTATAGGACCCTCGCCCGGGGCTGTCCACCCTGAGAGGTCGAAATACAGGTGGAATACGAGGGGCTTATAGACGTAGTGACGGAACCCACGATCCGGGATCTAGAGTAGTTGCGAAAAGAAGGGCAAATCCCCTTTTCCAACCAAATAGAAATGAATAAAAGACACCATTTTAAGTAAAGCTGGAAGATTCCTAATTTGCATATTGCTTGAGCCTTCGGCCAAACACCTACCCCGAGTCTAAACCTCTCCTATCCCTTCTGCGGTGAGAAAGAATTGGGTGAGAACACCGGTACAGCGGTTTGTCGGCACAAAGATCTCAAGTAACCGTCAAAATCTTCGAGTCTCGGTTTTCCGGTGTCAAAATGGCCAACGTGGTAGTTAACAATGGTAATGACCAAGTAGTCGGAGAGGACATCCCGATTCAACCCAAGCCCCATATCTGGTATGATGTATGCGACTGTGAGGATTGTCTGGAATACGAGTATCAAGAATGGATTAATGAAGACGCTCCTTCAAGAAAGAAGAAGAAGCGGAAGTCCACGCAGCAGAAATTAAAGGAAAGGTATGAAGCCGGGGACAAGAGCGTCGGAACTCTAGGGGAACCTTCAGGCAAGTTTGATTACTACGTCAGTTATGCCAAACAGCCCGCCAAGGAGCCCATCATTCAAAGCACAATCCAGCCTGATACCCCTATGGTCAGTGACCCTCTTGAAGTAGAAAGTGCTTTGAATTTGTGGCCATCGTGAAATTCAATGAGAAGTTAGCGATTTAGAAGCGAGAATACGAAAGCCTATTGAATACGTAGCCAGTCAAGGAAGAATTAAGATCCCTTCTGAAGAAGACTTCATCAGCATTATCCAGGCCAACCCTCCTGTTGGCTATACTGACAAGGTCGTAGTATCCAAGATCAGTAAAGAAAAAATGAGTTATCAGCAGTGCATTGATAAGATGAGCCAGACTCTTCAGTCAATGAGCCTAGTTGTCACGGACGAGCTCGCCGAGAGATTGCATTAAGCTACTCTAGCTCCCCTCACCATCTTTCCTCGGTACCGGCCTGTCAATGATTTCCGGCAAGTTTTTGATCAGTTTGAAGTCTCCAACTTTCTGAAGAGCGCTGACAAGACTACTACTCCCCAGGGCAATAGTAGGAAGGAGTGAGATCCCGGTCCAATAAGTAGTGTAGGGTCCAGAGTCAGTAGGGTCCAGAATCAATTGAGTCAGGAATCTTTGAATTCGAGTCCTCTGAGTCATCCGAAGGCCTCACTCCTGAGGATTATCAATATGTAATCAATGTCATCTTTCCCTTTGCTTTGAATGAAATGACAGATCTTTCTGATTATCCCCTTATTGCCAACTTAACAAATGATAAATTAACTCAAAACTTAACAACAGTTAATAATGAATCATTTGAACAAGATGCAAACACACTAAATGAACAATACATTAAAGAAATCTTTAAGCGGAGTTACGAAAAAGAGGAAAACCGGGCCCAGCTCGAGGAGATTTTGACAAGTGTGAACTTGGAGTGCTTGTCGAGGAACCTAAAGAGACACGAGATCGGAAACTTCTTCCGGGGGGTTGAGCGGGACGGGCTGGTTGATCTGCTCAAAGAATACATGGACGTCTTTGCGTGGTCGTACAAGGATATGCGGGGCTAGACAGGTTCAATAGTGGAGCACGAGAATCCCTCTAGCACCGAGATGCTAAGCCGGTAAAGCAAAAATTGAGGAAAATCAAGCCGAGTGGTCTCTACGGGTCAAAGAAGAAATTGAGAAGCTACTGCGGGTAGGATTCATCGAGTCATCGAATACCCGACATGGTTGTCCAATATTGTGACCGTCACCAGGCGATGGAAAGGTCTTATTCTTTGTGTAGATTTCAGGGATCTGAACAAGGCCAGCCCCAAAGATGATTACCCCTTGCCAAACATAGACATCCTGGTGGACTCCACTGCCAACTATGAAGTCAAATCCTTCGTTGATGGCTTTGCAGGCTATAACCAGATCAAGATGGCCGAAGAAGACCAAGAAAAGACAGCCTTCACCACACCGTGGGGAACTTACTGCTATACAGTAATGCCATTTGGGCTCAAGAATGCCAGGGCTACTTACCAAAGGGCAGCGACCGCGCTTTTCCATGACATGATCCACAAGGAGATTGAGGTCTACGTAGACGACATGATAATTCACTCCAAAGGCGAGGATGGGCAGCACTTTATTGACCTGCGAAAGTTCTTTTAGAGGCTGAGACAACATTCCATGAGACTAAACCCTGCCAAATGCACCTTCGGAGTGACAAGGGGAAAAGTGCTTGGGTATATGGTCACGGAGCGAGGTATCAAAGTCGACTCCCGAAAGATCAAAGCCATTATGGACATGAGGCCACCTCAAACTCAGACAAAAGTCAAGAGCTTTATGGGTAAACTGCAGTACATCAGCCGTTTCGTCAACCAGTTGACCACTATATGCGAGCCCATCTTCAAGCTCATGAAGAAGAATGTAGATACAGAGTGGACCGAGGAATGCCAGGATGCCTTTGACCAGATCAAAGCATACTTAGTACATCCTCGATACTATGCCCCCACATAGACGAAACCTCTTACGCTCTATCTCACCGTCACTTGATACGGCGGTTGGGGCTATGCTTGCTCGGGGAGAAGAAAGAACTCTCGGGTAGAGAATGCCATTTACTTTGTCGGCGGAAGGCTGCGGGGAAGTGAGCTCAATTACTCCGCATGTGAAAAGACACATGCGGGGCCCAGTGCAGGTAGTCGGCAAGTTAAAGCATTATATGCGAAGCCCACCACTGTGAATTTGGTCTCAAAAATGGACCCCATCAAGTATATCTTCGATAAACCTTCTCTCTCGATGCGTCTAGCAAAGTGGTCCTTCTTCTTAGCGAGTACGATATCGGCTACGTGACCGAGAAAGGCCATCAAGGGCCAAGCATTGTCGAGACCATCGGCGAACTTCCCGATAATGAGGACCGTGGGCTGAACCCCAATTCCCGAGATGAAGGGATCTTCGCGATCGAGCACAGAAAACCGATGGCAACTTTTCTTTGATGGAGCCGCTAACAAAAGAGGAAATGGCGTAGGGATGCTGCTTGGTCGTTCCGAAAGATGAGCATACACCCATATCCCTCAAAGTTTGAACTTCCTGCCACGAACAATGTCGCCGAGTACGAAGCCTTGCATTGTTGGTTTAGAAGCTGCCCTAGAAAGGAATGTCAAGGAGCTCGAAGTTTATGGAGACTCGGCCACGATCATCAACCGGGTCTCCAACAAATGGAAAGGCTGTGGACCACTAATCTTGACGGTATCATGCCCATATGGAGGAGTTATTTGGACAGGTTCGAGAGAAGTGACTTTCCACTACTTGCCAAGGGAAAAGAAACAGATTCGTAGATGCCCTAGCTACTTTAGCCTCACTTTGGTAGAGATTCCCGAGGAAAAGCTATAAAACCCTTCAGAGTGGGTAGAAGAGAAGCCCCGGCTTTACATTTGTGAAGTAGACCTGGGACCCGAGCCTATCAAGGAATCGTGGTACAATAAAATTTACCAGTTCCTCAAAGATGGAGAGTCAGCTTTCAAAGATGAAGAAGGTAGACCAAAAGAAGGTGTTAAAGCCAAGAGCTTGCAAGCCCTGAAGAGGTTAGCCTCCCATTATGTCATTCTAGGAGGCAACCTGTACAAGAAGCGGTATCAAGGACCACTCCTCTTATGCGTCACTCAAGAAAGGGCCAAAGAGTTGATGGTGAAGTCCACAATGGTCCACTGCGGTCCTCATATGAATGCTAGAGCCACGATGCAAGTGATCCTCGAGAATGGGTTACTCTTGGATTTCCATGGAGACGGTTTGTGTTCAGCATGTCCGAGCGTGCGACAAATGCCAACGGTTTGCCAACCTCAACCATCTCCCGCCTCATGACCTGTACTGCATGACTACTCCCTGGCCGTTTGCAACTTGGGGTATTGACGTGATAAGGAAGATATCCCTGGAAGGAAGCAATGGGCATGAATTCGTGTTAGTGGCAGTCGACTACTTCACCAAGTGGGTAGAGGCCAAGTCCTACAAGGTCCTCACTTCCAAGAAGGTAGCCCAGTTTATCAAAGAAAACATCATGTGTAGATACGGGGTGCCCGAGTGAGATCATTTACGATAATGGGTCACACTTTGAAGGGGCTGCGGTAGATTCTTTGTCGAGTTCGGGATCACTCGCCACAAGTCGTCCCCGTACGGACCTTAGACTAATGGAGCCGTGGAAGGCGCTAATAAGACGCTCGAACGGCTCATCAGGAAATGGCCACCGTGGTCGTGATTGGCCGAAAAGCTGCACTTGGCACTCTGGGGCTCTGAGCGTCTGTCGAGAACGGCCACGGGAGAAACCCCTTTTGCCCTAACCTACGGGATGGAAGCGGTGTTACCGGTGGAGTTGGAAATCCCGTCATTAAGGGTCCTCTGGAAAACGGTATCAACGAAGTAGAATGGTTGCGTAGCCGGCATGATGAGTTGGCCACCTTGACGAAAGAAGGCTTAAAGCCGTGGAGCATACCCGAGCCTATCGGAGGCGAATGGCGAGCATTTGACAAAAGGTCAATGCCCGAGACATCAAAGAGGGTGACTTAGTGCTTTGAAAGTAAAGCCCCCTACCGAGACAACCCCACAGGAAAATGGGAACCCGTTTGGATCGGCCCGTATGTGGTGCGAGAAGATACCATCGGGAGGAGCCATGAAACTTGCGGACACAGACGGCAATCCCTTTGTCCACCCGGTCAGCGGTGATAAGCTCAGAAGGTACTATGTCTAAGAAATAAAAAAAAAAGAAAAAAAATATAATATTAGTGCAAAAGAGTAATACCCGGCTGGTGAAAACCCAAAAAGGGCGGTCTAGGCAAAAAACGAGGGTTGCACATAAAAAAAAAAAAAGAAAAAATCTTAGTGCAAAAGAGTAATGCCCCGGCTAATTTGAAAACCCAAAAGGGCGGTCTAGGCAAAAAGCAGTGCACATAAAAAAAAAAAAAAAAAAGAGTTCACCAGAATGAACTACGAAGACCTGAGCCCCTTAGTCTTTCTTGTAAAAGGGGAACGTAGGCAGCCATTTATGGTTCGGTCTAAACAATAAAAAAATAAAGGGCATTTCAGTTTCCATAAAACGGGCCCCAATCAATAAGACATTTGAGTTTTCATAAAATGTGTCTTGATTAATTTCTTAGATAATATTTCTTATTCATTACAAGTTAAAAACTTCTTGATGAGTTCAAGCATGGTCTACTCTTGGCTCTGCTAACCTGCTACAAAGACCTAAAATACAATAAAATGCCTAATAAGACTACTGTGTTTGCAAAATGGCAATAAGGGAATCCTAAGAAAAGATCTGTCAGTCGTCATTCGCTGAGTCTTCTTTGGCCTTCTTCCCTTTACCTCGACCCCGTCGAGTGTTCTTTCTCTTCTTCTCTATAATGTCGGTCTCCCTCATTCCGACCTCAGGTATCCTCACTGGAGCCTCCACTAAACCCGTGTCAATAAGTTCCCTCTCTACCCGAGCACGAGTCCGCACCTCCTCCCTGTGAGCCTCAGTTAAAGGAGCGACCTCGGACAATCTCTTGTATCGAGCCTCCATATCTCTGATAAGGTCACCCGACTGGTTATGGCGACTCGCTTTAGCCTCAGTCTCTCTCAGAGTCCTACTCGAGTCGCGATCGGCTCCCACTAAAGCCGACGTCTCTCCCCCAAATATGACTGAGTCGCTCCTATTTCCCTCTCGTACCAATCCAGTAGACGGTGGTCAAGATGGTACTCTTCACGCTCTGAAGATAGCCACAGGTTGGGAAAGCGGCGTAAGTCCGAGCCCTCGAGAAGAACGAGAAAGGCATTTGGATCTCTCATATCTAGTGGCACCACCTCCATGGTACGGATGTCCTCCCAATCGCCCAACGGCTCCTGTAAGTCCCCGAACTGCCTGGATACCATGCAGGGTATGTAGAAGGATGACCAGCAGAACCCTGGAACCCTCACTATATAGGACTCCTGAAATATCCTCCTAGTCTGCAACCTCCAGTGAGGTGCCCACCAACGGATGTCCGAAGTGGATAACCTAGCCATCATCAGCTCCCAGCTACCCTGGTCCTGCTGTCGAGGTGCACTTCTCCGAGAAATCACCCAAGGGCACTGAGTCGGCAGCCCCCGGCAAAGCCCCAAGCCTCTCTGCAGCCATAAAGTCGGTGCAGTAGGGCTCCCAGACCTCATGAAATGTTCTCCCCTAGCCATCCTGTCAATGCCATGAAAGGTCTCACCCAAAACCAGTGGAACAATGTCCTTCCCAGCCCTGCAATCTCTGACCATGTCCAAGAGACCACCATGACAGATCCCTACGGACTCAGCGGTGAACAGAGAAGAGAATACGCAGAGGATAAAGTCATCCATAGCCACCGTGGTCGCAGCCATAGCTGGAGACCCAAACCTGCCCGGGATATCAGAAAGGTCAATCCTGTCCAGGGCTATCATCATCCTCTCGGCTTCTTCCAGAGAAATCTGCAGAAAAGATGCAAGCTTTGTTGCCACCGGCACGTCTTTGATCAACGGAATCGATATAGCCTCAATTTCTGGACCCCCAATCAAGGCTCGGAAGTCTTCATGCGTTGGGACAATCTCATTGTAGGAAAAGCAGTAAACGTGTCTCCGGACGTCCCAAAACTTTGCTGCTGCTCTCAAAAGGTCTCAATCGGGCGGGAGATCCCTCAAATGCCATAAAGACTTGATCTTGAAGGAAGAATCAAGCAACCCCTTGTGAGATTGAAAGTTGTATCTCACCCAAGACTGAAGATCGGACAGAAAATGGTCTTTTTTCCCCCTTTGCAATCTAACAGGCTTCTCCATCGCAAAATGATCAAAGGTGGTGTCTATAGGTCCAATATGTGCTCTGGGAACAGTTGGGACAAGTCTAAGTTGAAAATGAAATGAAATGGCCAAGCCTTGGTTTTATTCTGAAAATAACCAGTCCAGACAAGACTGTAAGCCGCACGGCCTCATTTGCCCTCAGGTCCAGACCGCACGGCCTCATTTACCTGATGTAAGTGACAAATCTGCAGCAACCAAGTTGCTGCCCAAAGGGAGTTTTCACCCCGCTTTTCCAACCAAAACCTGTACAAAAGCATATTCAAAGACCATCCAAGCATTTATACATCATTATATATCATTTTGGCCCAGTTTCAGCCCCAATTCCAAGCAAAAAACTGCCCCGAGGCTCAAGTAATATGCAAATTAATAAAGCATAAATAGAAAAAGCAAATATAACAGTAATACATTGTTTTTGCCCCATCGGTGCCCAAATAAAGCAAAAAATAAACAAAGTGTGCATGAAACTTGTTCATTGTTTGTTTTTCCTTCCTAAGTCAACTCTAGAGACCTCCTAGGCCTCCGATCCTTCTTCTTCATCGCTGCTCAGCTCATAAACAGTTGCCTCTCTCATCAAGTCCTCCGCGTCGCTCACATCAGAAAGGTGGACATTGTCATGCTCGTACTCAGCCAGCTGCTCCAGGATGTCAGCATTGGGTCCCCGTCCCCGAGGCATGGCCTTTGGAAGAGTACTCCGAAGCCGATGAGGTGGATCTTTGTGCCCCGATATGCCTTCTCTTGCGCCCAGGGCTCCTGTGCGTCCGGCCCAGCCTTTGAAGTGCGATCCGGCTTCCTCGAAGGAACCGGCACATGTCCTTCCAGCCCTATTCTGCCCGACCGCCCGTCATCGTAAATGCAGCCGGAACCTGAGAAAAAGAGAAGAAAATCTCAGAAAATCTCAGAATTGCAAAAAGCAAAGAAATATGAAAGAGGGAAAAGACCCTAAAGCGTACTTACAGTGATGTCTGGCGGCAAGGTATACTGGGGCTCCCTAGCATCGGGGACAGGTATCCTCAACCTCCTCGGTACTCCGTGGACCACATATGAAAGGTGCACAGGAGGGATCGGTGGATCAGAAGGCTCGTCCTCCCCATATCCACGAGTGACCGCCGGCCTTCACTAGCTTCGTGGCGTCCTCGATGTTGCTCCACAAACACGGCATATGGGGTATCCCGTGTCAAAGTACTCCTCGGCGGCCACGCCGCACGATACCTCTCTATCTCATCCGCTTTGCCAATCCACAGTGTAGCATCCGTGCTGGAGGATCCTGAGGAGTAATGGCGTCCAATGGAGGGACATGGCCATGCTGCCTAGAAAATCGGTCCCCCAGATAGATGACATCACATGTCAGCCCTGTCAACCATCTCCTCTGTCTCGTCGCCTCCACGGCCTCTCCTAGCAAGATCTCCGGTTACCTGCCCCACGGGTAGAAGTCCACCCCATCATGCCCATCCTTGTTGATAATTGGCCTCACCATCTTGTAGTCAAAGGTGATCCGGGTCTTCGCAGTGAACTTATCTCTCGCATCTCCCCTCCGGCGGATCATAGCAGGAAAGATGGTGACATCGCTCTGTTGGTTCCACGGAAAGAACTTGATCACCTCACAAAACCAGACCTGCATGTTCCAAAACATCAAAAAGGGTCATTTTTCTTTCATAAAAGTCTCAAAGACAGAAAGTAAAAGAGAAAAGAAAGTGATGCTACCTCAAGGGCAAAGGAGAAACAATCCATGGAGGCAGCCTTGTTATGGCTGTACATATCCAGAGAGAAGTAAAGCTCCGCCAATCCGGCCTCGCCCCACGAGACCGTCCCAATCCCATCAACATCCTCCAGAGAGTCGAGGAGGCAAGTCGCCTAGCCGTGAGTCCTGAGAATTTGCCAAAAATAGTGACTGACCGGCATCAACCACACAAATACCCTCGCAAGCCGTGGGCGATCACCTCGCTAGCGGCAAAGTCCCGTATGCGGTTACGGGTTTGCCACCTCGGCGTTCCTCGTCTCCATTCCAAGCCCCTTGGGAATTAGCTCAAACCCAACCAAGGCCACTGAACTCCTCGGCGGTGATATGGTCCCTCAAGTCACAGCCTCCCGGTGAGCCTTAAGCCGTGATAGCAGTGAAATCGGCCGGAGTCACCGTCGGCTCCCCCGGCTAAGATGAAAGGCTGTGGGTAGTGTCCCACCAAAACTCAGATAGGGCCTGGACCAAGCCCTTGATCTTCGAGGTAATATGGATACCTCTGCCGATGGCCTCAATGAACAAATCCAAGCCGGTAGCCCGCACCAGCTGCTTAGGGTTCGCCCCATTCTTCTCAAAATCGGGCATCCTCTCCCATAGCCTGACAGCAATCTCCGAAGGCCCTCTAGACTTGTTCTCCTGTAGACAAGCACAACAAAGAAATGCGTCAGCCTTTTTCAAAAAGCATGCATATATTCAAAAGTGCACATATTTTCAAAAGAAAAGCATTCATAAAAATTTTTCTAGCATCCTATGCATAGAAAACGTGTTTTTCATCACTTGAAACACATCATGTCAAGCACATTGCTTTCCTAAAGCACAAAATCCCAATTTTCAAAAAATTATTTGCACATAAGCATTAATTTTTTCTCAAAAAAAATGGCATGCATGAATCCTTTTCATCTTCCAAAATCCCGTTTTCTCATCTATGATTCAGATTTGACCTAGTTTTAGCACATGCAAGAACTTCGTCACATTTTAGACAATTATTTCTCTTACTTTATTTTCGAGAAAAAAGTGAGTCATTCTCATTATTTTTGTCAAGTAAATTGCACATGCATATTCTTTCATCTTTTTAGCCCCATAGGTTAATCATCAAGATTTCAAAATCATCCAAAAATCCTAGGAAAATTCGAAAAATTCCTAAAACTCGGGTCAAGCCCTAAATCAATCAAAATCCAATCAAATTCGACGGAATTGAGCAAACTAAGAATGCTTACCCCAACCGATCGAGGGTTTGTCGATTTGTGCTCCCTTCTCCCCGGATAGAGCTCCGATGGAGGCGTAAGGAAGTCATACTTCCTCTCCGTCCGAACAAGCTCCTTCCTCCTCCTTCTTGCAGCCGCGGAGATGTTCCTTCTAGCTTGCCTCGGCATTGGGTTCCCCTCCGGATCCATTCCAAATCAATAGAGGCAAAAAGATTGAAGGATTTCAAAAATTCTTCTTCTCTTCTCTCTCTCTCTTTCTCGGCAGTTCAAGGGCGGCAATAATGCCCAATGCCCGTTCAAATCTGTTTTAAATAATCTGGAAAAATCAAGCTTCTAGCCATACGACTTCTTTTGCCCCCATCTCATGCCGGGCGGCTTCTTTCGCTCTGAGCAGAAATTACCCTTTTGCCCCTGGACTTTGCACTTGGGCATGTAATTCCCGTTATCTTTTAACCAAGATAACGTCGTTTTCAAAAGATATCCCTTATCTCTTAAGCAAATAAGCTTTCTTCCCCAGTCGCCTCCGTTACTCCCGTTATAACGGGATAACGCTAGGTGACAACCTCCGAATTGTCAAAACTCTGAACTTTAGCTACCTCTATCACAGATAGTGAAGTATGCTCAAGTTCTCCAAACTTTAGCTACCTCTATCACAGATAGTGAAGTATGCTCAAGTTTTCCAAACTTTAGCTACCTCTATCACAGATAGTGAAGTATGCTCAAGTTCTCTAAACTTTAGCTACCTCTATCTCCCAGATAGTGAAGTATGCTCAAGTTCTCCAAACTTTAGCTACCTCTATCACAGATAGTGAAGTATGCTCAAGTTCTCTAAACTTTAGCTACCTCTATCTCCTCGATAGTGAAGTATGCTCAAGTTCTCCAAACTTTAGCTACCTCTATCTCCTCGATAGTCAAGTATGCTCAAGTTCTCCAAACTTTTGCTACCTCTATCTCCTCGATAGTGAAGTGTGCTCAAGTTCTCCAAATTTTAGCTACCTCTATCTCCTCAATAGTAAAGTATGCTCAAGTTCTCCAAACTTTAGCTACCTCTATCTCCTCGATAGTGACGTAAGCTCTAGTTTCCTTAGGTGACAACCTCCATTAATTGTCAAAACCTTCAAGGATCCTAGACATCGCTCCTAGCCTATCTAGCGATGCTTGAACTACGATCAAGGCTTGATTCCTCCAGGATACGTAGGTAGCCTTTCATAAAAAGTCCAGCCATCTGACCACGTTCGTCACTTCTAGCATATCCCCAGTAGGATCAATTGCTTGACCTCTTAGGTCATTTTCTCTGCTATTTCCCCATCAAGAGACCAATTTTCTCTTCTCTATTCCTCAGCGGATCTCTTCAGAATTACGGCCTGGCTTGATTCCCACTCGGGATACGTAGGTAGCCTTCCAGAGGTTCAGCCACTCGACCACCTTGGTCACCCAATCCGTCTCGGCATTCGCCAGATTGGATCCTTTTCTATCGACAACCCCACTCGCCCCGGCAAGGCGTTGTCGAGGGGCTTCTGTAAGTACCCAAATCTGGCTCATGCCTTCCGGTTAAATTTCCCGGCAATTTCGGTAATTCTCCCGGTAATTCCCCAGACTTTCCTGGAGTTCCGGAACAATTCCGGAACAGTTCCAAATCATATAAGGGCCGAAGGGAATGCTTCCCAATTAAGAAACACATTTTTCTTAATTTGGGAAAGGTTCTAGAATTGCCACCTTGCATGATTCTAGAAACATGCTGAGTCAGAAGGGATAATGCCGCACGGCTGCATTAGCCAAGGATCTCTGGCCGCACGGCTTCATTGGTCTTATCCAGACTGCCTATAAATAGAGCCCTCCTCTTCCCATTTTAGACACCAAAAAAAAATAACACCAACAACCAGGCAACCAAAGACGAAAAACACAGTCCCAATACACTCAAATACTGCTGAAAATCCAAGAAGGTTGAAGAAGCAAGCCAAGAAGCTACCTCCCTCCTCCTTGAAGATTCCAAAGTTGGTCCTTCCACCTAGCTCAACCCAAAGAAGAAGAGGCCACCATTGGTAACCTCTCACTCCCTTGCCTTGCATTTTAATTGCTCTATGCGAATTAGATTGCTCGCACGCGGGGTCTTAGCCTGATGGTTAGAGTTCATGGCTTCCAACCTGATGGTCATGGGTTCAATTCCCCCACCAGTGGTTAGAGGGAATGACATTGCCCTCCCTAGTATAGCTAGGCGCCTCTGTGAAGTGCATCAAGGGGGGAGCGGTGAAGTGTGTTGATCCCCTTCTTTTTAAAAGAAAAAAAAAATAAAAAATATATGAATGCAATTGCTTGGGACTTGGTAGTTTTCATTAAAGATCATATCTTTACTATACCCCTTTCCCCTTTGCATGAATTAGGCATCATTTGTCATTAAAAATGTAATCTTTATACTCAAAGGTGCATCCTTTGCACCTAAAAATCCCCTTTTTACACAAAAATGCCATCTTTATGCATCATTTGCTCATAAAAATGCAATCTTTACATCCAAAATGCATCATTTGCATAAAAAAATCATGTCTTTATAAAAAAGGTGCATCCTTTGTACCTACAATCCATTTTCATGCATCCTTTGCATTAAAGGTCATTCCTTCATCATAAAAATGCATCCTTTGCTTTCAAAAATAGAACCTTTGTGCATCCTTTGCATATTAAGCCCTAATTTCCTCATAAAAATGCATCCTTTGCATAAAAATCATGTCTTCACATCAAAATGCATCCTTTGCAAATCAAATGCATCCTTTGCAACCCAAAAATGTCATCTTTTCACTAAAAATGTCATTTTTACATGCATTCCCCCATGTCCCCATTAGCAACCTTGGAACGGACCGGTGTAAAGATCCTATCTTTGCATCGTTTCTTCCATTAAAGGTTCCATAATCTCTTTAGAAAGGGACAACCTTGAACCCTATATCTCCGATTATCACTTAAGACGTGCATGAAGCATTCATATAAGCTCGATCGTCTTAAGGTGTAGAATTGATGGGCTAAGGGCATTCTTTTCTAAAGAACCTCATTTTTGGGCTATAAAAGAGAGTCCTTCTCTCGATCACGCAAGTCCCGAGGTTAAAAATGCGATGATCACAAGTCCAAGATGAGGACGGGATCAAAATCCCGAATACATAAAATCCAAGAAATCCCGAGCGACAACCAATAAATGGTTTGTACGTCCGGAAGACAACTTGGGACATTCCCTCCCCTTTCATTCAAACACATGCACACAAGAAAGCACGCAAGCAAGCAAGATAAACGGAATCTAGGGAGACTTGCTACGGCAAGGCACCTTGGGTGAACGACGATCCGTTCTTCCCAAGGGGTAACTTAACCTTCGAACCCATAAATCCTTTTTTTCAAAGTTTTGAGGAAATCAAAATGGCGTGGCAACTCCATTTTTCAAATTAAACCGGATGTCTTCAAACTCGCGTGAATTCCAAACAAAATTTGGGCACACATTCACAAGACGTTAAATCCTCAGTTAGTTTTCACTAACGTTCGTCTCCAGACGTTAAATTCCCAGATAGTTTTCACTAACGCCCGTCTCCAGACGTTAAATCCTCAGTTAGTTTTCACTAACGTTCGTCTCCAGACGTTAAATTCCCTGATATTTTTCACTAACGCTCATCTCCAGACGTTAAATTCTCAGTTAGTTTTCACTAGCGTTCGTCTCCAGACGTTAAATCCCAAGTTGACATTTGACATTCAAACGCTCACTTCCGTCTCAAGTCGACGTTTGACATTCAAATGCTCACTTCCGTCTCAAGTCGACGTTTGACATTCAAACGCTCAGTCCTGTCTTCGGACATTCAAGTCACACTTCCGTCTCCTGACGTCAAAATTCCCATTGGTTTTCACCAACATTTATCTCCCCGACCGCCAGTCGTAAGCCCGATCATCCCACTACAGCGGCCATCAAGGTAAGCCCGCACAACAATCCCTCTTCGGCCATTTTCATAAATCTGAATACCTTTTCACTCCTGCAAGTGAACGTTCACTTCCCCGGCAGTCATCGTAAGTCCGACCATCCCAATTCAGCGGCCATCAAGGTAAGCCCGCACAATAATCCCTCTTCGGCCATCACCGTAAGCCCGAACATTCCTCCCCAGCAGGATCCTAAGACCATCCGTCTAAGAAGAAATGTCGATCAATTCCCTAAGTTCCTAACTGACCCCGTCAGAACTCTGGATGCTTTTCCCTAGCAATGTGTCAGTCTCTCCCGAGACCATATCCCGTTCCTAACCCCGTCGTTAGAACGTCAATCCTTCCGTGTTATTAATAACGCCAGTTTAACACAACCATTCCCATCTTTGCCACCCTATCCCCAACGGATAAACCTGGCAGTCATCATGAGTCCAGTACTCAAGGCACAAATGCCTTCGTCTCAGGATAAATGCATCCTCGCAACTCCGGTCTGAGGTGCCACACGCCCTCGTATGTTCCAGTAACTCCGGTCTAAGGCGCCATATGCCCTATTATGTTCCAGCAACTCCGGTCTGAGGCGCCACACGCCCTTGAAGGTTTCAGAAATCTTAGGTTCAGACGCCTCACAATAGTCTTCACTCAGGTTCAGACGCCTCATAATAGTCTTCACTCAGGTTCAGACGCCTCACAATAGTCTTCACTCAGGTTCATACGCCTCATAATAGTCTTCACTCAAGTTCAGATGCCTCACAATAGTCTTCACTCAGGTTTAGATGCCTCACAATAGTCTTCACTCAGGTTCATACGCCTCACAACAGTCTCTCTCAGGTCAAGGTCCCCACGCGCGGCTCCTTGAACCTACGAACTACGATCGGCTTGATTCCCGCTCGGGATACGTAGGAATCCTTTCGCTAAGGGTCCAGCCAGCTGACCGCCCAGGTCTTTCAAAGTAAGGCATCCCTCGATTTGGATCCTTATCTTTTTTCAACGACCCCACCTCCTTCGGAAGTGACGTCGCGAGGGGCAAACTGTAAGTACCCAAATCCGGATCGCCAAATTCCATAAGAAGTTAACCAGAATCCGTTAACTGGCCCACTCCAGGTTAACCGAAACCCGTTACACTCCCCGTTCTCAAGCCAATGAGACGTCCCAGGACTGCCCTGTGCATCCCAACGTCAAAGCGTACTCAACACACGTCGTCGCACGTAAAAGTACAGCTTTCCCTGAAAAACGGACTTTTCGGCACTTTTCGGGGGCATTTCGAACATTTTCCGGACTATTTTTAAAAAACGAACAAAACCGGGGATAATGGCACGAACTCCCACAACCTGGTGAGGCACAGGGACACTTGGCGTGCATGCCACAGCTCCCTCGTCAACATCAATCAAAAATCAGTGTGAAAAGACTTAAATATCCCTGGTATGCAGTCCAAGTCCGGTCGGACTCTTTTGCAGACAATCCAGAATTGCCAGCAAGTCCCTCCAATTTCCAAAGTTTCACAGAACCCTCTGAAATTCAACCTCAGTTCGTCCGAACTCATCCTAAAATTTAACCTATAAATACAAACCTCTATCAAATGTTTTTAACAACAAAAACCTCTCCATTTTCCCTCAAGCCACGGCCCAACTGAGTTTCACCCTCTCCCGAGCTCCCGTTTCGCCTCGATTCGCATGAAAACTCCGTATTTCGATCAAATACAACCCCCGCCACCTCAAAAACACTGTTCCAAACACTTTTTCGTATCCCGTATACGTCTCCCGAGTCAAAGGAGCCGACCCTAGCCATAGGTAGCTCCCTCTCTCTCTAAACTCTCGTTCCGTCTCGGTTTATGCGCCAGTCGCTACAACCGTTTCGAACGACGTTGTTGAAATGTAGACGTCACCGTCTAAACGGGGTCCAATACGTTTTAGCCCCTAGATCCTCTTCTCTTCCCGTAAGAGAAGTAATCTCGGGTTAAAACGGCGTTTCGGCCCCGTTCCGTTACTTTCACGTCATTTACAATTTCGGATCATTTGATCCGTCGAACGTCATTTAAATTCCTGTCATTTATAAATTCTGGATCATTTGATCCGTCGATCGTCATTTACTTTTACGCAAATTTACAATTCTGAGCTGTTTGGCTCGTCGATCGTACTTTACAATTCCGGATCTTTTGATTCAGTCGATACCGCATTTTAAATACTGTCATTTACAAGTCCGAGCCGTTTGGATCGTGATAGTATTTACTTATCAAAGTCCGAGTCGCAACCCGTTTCGTTGATCGCGTATCATTTAATACGTTTTTCCCATAAAAATCGTTAACAATGTAATGCCCAGTTCAAAACCGGAGTTCGACATTCGGACTCTCTTTCAAAACGCGCGAAATGACGTTTGGCATCCAAATGCTCATCTTCAAACTTAAAAGCCGCCTTTTGACATTCAAAATCATTTAATATGTTTTTCCCGTAAAATCGTTAACAATGACACGCCCGGTTCAAAACCGGAGTTCGACATTCGAACTCTCTTTCAAAACGCGCGAAATGACATTTGGCATCCAAACGCTCATCTTCAAACTCAAAAATCCGACGTTTGACATTCAAACGCTCTTTTCTTAAAAGTCAACATTTGACACTTAAGACAAACAGTTAAAATCAGCATTCGAGCCACTTTTCATAAAAAACTTCAAAACCGACGTTTGTCATTCAAACGCTCACCTTTTCAAAAGGAATCGCGTAATCAACGTTTGACATTCAAACCAAGATTAAGCTTGTCATTCAAGCCCCCATTTTCAAAATGCAAACACACACACACACGCACACATTTTCGAGAAAGGTAGAAAGACTCATCATACGAGGCGTTTGAGATGATCTCAATATACTCTTCCCGAAACGTAACGTGACCTCCGAACCTAACAATCTCTCGGTACTCAAAGATTTTTACTCATTTTTGCTACCAATAAAAATGACACCCAGTTTTCAAAGCCTTTTCCTAAGTTTTTGCTACCAATAAAAATGACACCATTTTCAACCAATAGCCGTTTCTCAACGTTTGGGCTCAAAGTACAAAAATCGCATGGCGACTCCTCTCCTTACCGAAAGCGAGGTCTCGTACACCAACCTCCCAGAAAGACAACCGCCCTTTGCCGCCGCGCGAAAGTCCGAGTAATTTCACCACTTTATCACCCGATGCAGATTATGCCGATCTTGTGAATGGGCATCACGCATTGCATTATTCGAGGGGTTTCATATGAGGAGTTCTTACCTCTCTTGATGGGTCCCCTTGTGGTGGGTGGCAGGCGGTCATGTGCTCGATCTTCTACCTCTGCCTTGGCCTCAGGTTCATCATCCCCTAACTCTTTGTCACAGTATGCAGGTCCACGTGCCTTTTCTGTACCGGATTATGGTCCTCCAGAGCTATACATACATGATGGGAAGCATGCCGATGGTGGGCCATATTGCGGTCCCGAACCATTCCTGGGGTTATCGCCTTCCTTCCAGGTGCCTCTTCGGTACATTTTCGATATACTTCTCTGCTCTTAATGTCCCTTGCGTCATCTATATATGTGTATATGTTCGATCCTTTCTGAGGGCTTTCTTTTTGTGATCAGGTTACCATGTCCGCGGCTGATTACAATCGTGGGGCGAGCAGGATGGCCAGCTTGATGGCTATGGTATCTGATCTGTCCGAGAGGCTATTTCAAAAGGCAGCTTCGGCGGCATCGATAGTAGCCTCTGCAGTGACCCCGTCTTGTGGAGCCAAACGGTCGAGGAGGGATAGTAGCCCCAAGTGGTGAGGATGATGGAGATGCCGTGGCAGGGCAACTTGATGTCATGATCCCTTTCTCCCCATTTATCTCTTGAAAACTTGTAAATATTGGCCGGGTTGGCCCGGACAATTTTCCTTTCTTTTTTGTACCGCCAGGTAGGTAGCACAAAACAAGATTTTCTTATTTCCTAATCCTAGGTCTAGTTAATTTTTTAACTTTCTCGACTACCATGATGGAATGAAATGACCATTTAGGTCAAAGTTTTGAGCCTGGTCTTGGTGTTCATAATGTATATGAGGAATGACTTTGCGGGATTCGAGACTTTCTTCGTCAAGTCGGGGCTAGATTGCTTATTTGTGCAGAAGGGCTTGAAGTTTCCGAAGGATTGTATCGTGCGGGACAAGGTATCTCGCGCGAGACACGCTACTCCGGAGGAATTCTTTTCTTCTTCGAACAGATTCGTTAGTTTTCCCTATATATAAACACCACAGTAGTCCGCCGTATAACTCATTCGGGCCTCGCAAACTCCGGAGATATTCGGTAGGTCGAATTCTTGCCTTCTTTTTCCAACCCTGTGATCCATGGATTCCAAGGAGATCGTCCCATGAGCGAAATGTTGACAAGTTGGAAGTTTTTGGTGATTCTCAGCTGATAATCAACCAAGCTGCCAATAGATGGAAAACAACAGATCCCTGTCTCCAGAAGTACCATTCTTATATTGCAGAGCTCGTTGGTCGGTTTAAGGAAGTGTCATTCCGTTCTGCCCGTGAGATAAGAACAGATTTGCGATAGCTACTTTGGCTTTGGTGGAAATACCGAGAAGGTAAGTCAATCAAACCATTCAGAGTTGAGAGGCGAGAGAATCCAACATATTGTTGTGAAATCGAGCTTGAAACCGTTGATGAGCCATGGTACAGCCAGATCTTTCAATACCTCAAGCATGGTGAAGCATCCTTTCCCGTTGATGAAGAGGGTGACCTAAAAGGTATCCGGGCCAAAAGAAATCCGCAAGCCTTCCAGAAAAGGCTAATATTTCGGCACAGTATGTCATACGCTCGGTGATGAGTTATGGAAGAAAAGGGAAGGTTTGCCTCCACTCCCTGCTTGCGCATCAAGATGAAAGCTCGAGAGGGTAATGGAAGAGCGATTCATAACGGTGCACTGCGAGACCACACATGAACGGCTCGAGTCCGCATATGCCACGGCCCATCATCGATCAGAGTTACTTCTGGATCACCATAGAGCTGAATTGCATCCAATTTGTGCGGACGTGTAGACAAATGTCAGTACGTTTCTCCAACTTAAACCATATCCTCCTCTTCTCATGATCCTCGTATTACATGACAAACCTCCTGGCTCGCTTTTGGCTGAACGTGGGGGAATTGGGATGTCATCAGAGAAGATAATCTTCATCCGAAGAAGCAATGGACCGATTCATTTGTTTTGGTACTTGCAAATAGATTACTTCCGCACAAAGTGGGTGGAAGCTACATCTTATAAAAGTACTTGGACGTGCCCAAGAAAGTTACTCTTGTTTTATAAAGGAACAAATCTTTTGCCGCTATGGAGTCCCGAATGAGATCCACCATCTACACGTGGATCCCATTTTTTGAAGGAGAGACCGATCGGCTACTCCACCCGTACGGGGTTAAAGCGCCATAAGTCATCACCCAGGTATGAGACCAGCGAGACCCAATGGTGCGAGTTGTGGCCGCCAGCAAAAACCTTGAACGAATCATCAAGAAGATGGCCAAGCGAGAGGACCGGGATTACCGGAGAAACTTCATCTAGCATTGTGGGGCTACCGCACTTCCAATTCGGGCCCGGCTAATGATGCCAACTCCCTACGCCTTAACTTATGGAATGGAGAGGCTACATCATGCCCATTGAGCTAGAGATTCCATCCTCGGCAGAATTATTGCTTGAGAATGAAGTTAATGAGATCGGCGAAGCTTCAAAGCAGATATCAATGAGTTGGCTGACTGTTGGATGAGCTGCAGATCAAAGGCTATGGAGCATAACCGAGCGTAATGTGCAAGAGAATGGCTCAGTGGCTTTCGACAAAAAGTGAAACCCTGTGGGGATATCAAGGTTGGTGATCTGGTCCTCAAGATGAAACCTTCAAATCAAAGCAAGGTGCATTAGGCAAATGGGCACCCCGTCGTGCAGGAATCGGGCCATTTTTGGTAAAGAAAAAATCTTCTCACGGAGGAGCTATGCGGCGAGCAGATTTGGATGTGCAATCCGTTCACGCACCCCGTCCAGCCCTGGCGACAAGTTGTGGCGATATTACATTTGATCGAGTCTTCCCCCTCTGTATATAAAGAAAAAAAATAACAAAATAAAAAGAA
The DNA here is from genome assembly GCA_022495995.1 of Adenophora triphylla var. japonica. Classification (NCBI taxonomy): domain Eukaryota; kingdom Viridiplantae; phylum Streptophyta; class Magnoliopsida; order Asterales; family Campanulaceae; genus Adenophora; species Adenophora triphylla. Next base: position 806,876 of record JAFEMH010000371.1, read on the forward strand.
AAGAAAAGAAAAAATAAAATAAAAGGCGCAATAAAATTGTCCCAAATGAGGCCCCAAATCTCTCAAAAGGTAGTCACCCATGCAAAAATAAGAGACAGCGCTCGGTGCTAAAAAGAATATACCCAACTAGACCGAAAACCCTAAAAATGAGGCAGGTACCTAGGTAAAAAACTCAGGTTGCACTCTTGTCCATCTTCTATCTACCCTTTCTTAAACCACAAAGTTAATTGAGGCGAGACTACGGCGAGCACTGAGCTCCTTATCTCCGTGCGGGGAACGTGGCAACCACTTGTGGTTCGGTCTAAAAATCTTTCTGCAAAACCTCAAATGCTTGTGTCAAATAAATGGTGCTTTCAAATTTGCCCAATATGTGTTTTGATTACGGCTCTAAAGATTTTCAAAGATTCATTATAAGTCAATATTCTTTTTGATGAGTTCCAAGCACTGGCACGCTTTCAACTCATACAACTTGCTGCGAATAAAAGCAATAATTTTTCAAAATTCTAACATCCTATTTGTGTCTGCAATAAGCAATTAAGGGATGCTCCATGTTCCATACAATAATCTCTTTCTCGAAAATACAAATAAAAGTGTCTGCATATCTCTCCCGGATAAAGTGTCTAGGAGCTGCGTTCCCGCTCTCGGAACTTGCATCTCTGCTCTTCCTTTTCCTCGGTCCCCGAGAGGTCCTTGGCCTAGGAATATAAAATAAGTGGAGTTTGAGCTCGTCCCTAGCTTGGGTATAGTGTGAGCCGGTGGATCGATCGAGACAGGAGGTCTCTCTGAAAATTGCCCTAGCACTGTGATCTCTCTGCAGCCTCCCGAGGCCTCTCTGCAGAGCTATCACCCACGGGATCATCTCTCCTCGCCCAGCTCTCCGAAGCTCTTGCCTCCAGATAGTCCTCTGCAACGTCGCCGGTGACATCATACGGGTTTCCCACAGGCCTCTATATCTACGAAGGATCGTGGTTAGGTAATGCTGCTCCAATTATTCCACGGCGGCGAGCCTCTATCCATCAAGCTACTTGCACGGGACCTAGATTTGCTCCTCATACCAAATCGATACTCTTGTGGTCAAAGAATGTAATCCTCACGGCTGCAGTCGAAGGAGTGTCAGTGTGGGGAAGAAATCCCTCCCGAAAGGATCTGCTTTAAAATTTATGCACGGTGCGGGGCTCGGTCATGTCCATCGGAACAACATCGGTCATCGGCCTCTCTGGCTCAAAGCCCTGTGACAAATCTGCTGCGGGTACCGGTCACGTCTGAATGTCTCTCGCCCAGTGCATGGCAGCCATGCGAGATCTGAGCTTCGAGACTGCGAGTCCGTACCCCTTTGTCAATCTCATCTGCCCGGCTATCGGCATCCACGTCTCTCCACAGCTCTACGTTGTCTTGTCACCGGGGCATAGAGTTATTTGACATTACTGCAGGTGGCGCTGATCAAGCGCAACCGTTTAGAAATCCATAAGGACAACAAAGCCCGGGGAAGTTTGCACGCACCCGTGAGAGCAGATCCTCCGAGCCATTATCAATGCAGTGGTAGGTCTCGGCCTGCGAGCGGCGGTGCAGTGTCCATCTCTCACTGTCCGGGCCGGATTCGACAAAGCGTCCACACCTCGATCACCCCTGAGTTGCACGACAATCTCGGCAATGCACCGAATAGACGGACTCCGATGTACCCTTGTGAAATAAATGAGCCGACAAGGTGAAACAACATAAATATGTCGAGAGAGATGTAGAAAGGTCGAGCAACTCGAAGGGAATGGATAAGAGTATATTGACACAGCCATCCGGGTCAAATCTATAATCCCATCATCGAGAATCATAGACGGTACACGATCTGCGTAGACAAGCACCCAATGAGAATCGGATAAGCTGCTCCATAATCGACCGCTGTCGAATGGGAATGCCACACGGTCTTTGCCTCATTTAGTCTTTGTTAATGCTCCTGAGAAATCCTCCATGGTCGGCGTCAAATCATTGTATGACAAAGTAAAGACATGTCGCTCCCGAGAATCCCCAGCAGGGACGCGGCCGGAGCAAAATCCCGAGTCAATCCTCCAATCTTTCAAAAGAGACCAAATGCATGGCATGTTGTACCTCTTATCAATAAGCTTTACTATGTAAACTTCGATGAAAATGAAAAATTTCAAGGAAGTCTTGGTGAAATTGAATACTCTAGGAAGCTACTTCTCATTTATAATGCACTCCATTTTGGTTAAAAGTTCCAATCTTTGTCAAAGAAATCGCTTGTCTATCAAAGCTGTTCCAGCGGTTTTCTTCCTACGAAAAGAGCGAGTGTCTACATAATGAATTCGAGTTGAGTTAAAGAAGGGCCTCATTACTGCAGGCCTCCTCCGGTCGATGCGACCTGACTTGCAGCCAGGCCAGAGGCTATGGCATGTCGGAAGCGTACATCTTGCCAATATGGAGACATCATCAAAGTTGCCCCACTGCAAGTCTCTCCACTTCCCAAAGCGCTCTCAGGCTTGCCATTTCCACCATAATACACCTCCTATACACACACATACTCACAGTATATACGCCCCATGTAAATCTACGAGGAGATAATTCGCTCCACCTAAATGTACACTATACACCTTCTTTGATACAGTTCCATTATGTCGATGTACAAATTTGGCAAAGCCCGATCATTCATCTACAATCATCATATTTCCTTCATTCCGTCATCATCCCATTTCTAGAGCGGATGGACTTCAGTGCAATCAAGCTAACATAAGTCTAATCTTGTTCCGGTGCTAATAGAGTAGCATAGTCAAATATAAGTGCTTGGAGTGTCGTGTTTCCCCCCTCACCGGGTACAATAATCAAGCTGAGCACAATCAAATCATAAGGACTATCCCTCGAATTTAAAATTGATACAAAGAATCCAAATCCAGCGAGATCTCCCAACCAATGTTCATCAAGATCATCGGCCCAGATGTCGCTAAATCGTAAATAAAATCCATTTTCATGGCAATCTAACGGCAAATTTCATGTCCTATCGCGACAAATGCCTCCAAAGAGTCAGTCCAATCGCAACAGAGATTGTCCCTCACCACGGCAAACCGGTAATTCTTAGCCATCAACAATTGTAGCTTTAAGACCCTC